>JAKWJA010002064.1:0-25585 GCA_027704765.1 Solanum habrochaites
TTGAGAGAGAATGTAATAGGGTCTCAGCGCTGTTCCTCTCTCATTGCTGGGGAGGCTGCTATGTGGTTCACTGAGCTCCCATACAAATCAATAGTCAATGGAACAACGAAGGGAATGTCTCTTAGTCACACTACTATCCGCTCTCCAAGAAGACTAAACACAAAGACAGAGTGAACACTTTGTGGCAATACAGGGATCGTTAGTAGTTTTGGGATTCGATTCACCTCATTCTTGAGAAGTGTTCCAAATCACCGTATATATAATGAGTCATAAAGGAATACTTCTATCGGGGATAGGATGATAATAATAAAGGGGGGGTTGGACACTCTAGCAGGTGGATAGTATGGGGATAGTTCCTTATGCGAGATTGCCAAAAAATTAGAGGAAAATCTCCGGAATAATAAATTGGAAAGTACTAGGAGTCAGGTACAGGGAGGAAAACACCTTCGCAGTGTAGTCCACATCACACCCAGCCACAGATGAGATTCGCAAAAGAAATGGATCAGATGAGAACCGAGTGGGTTGGTACAAAACTGTCACTTGGGGTGCAGAAAGAAAAGTACACTGCAGTCAACTACTTTGTAGAAACCCACCACCACAAAAGATGAGGCTATATGAGGAGGATTCCTATGTAGTAATATGAAACAGACGGGGGGTTTCCGACCAAGTGCCCAGGCTCTAATCAGGAAGAATTGGCGCCAAGACAAGGGAAACAAGGTCGGAACTATGTAACTTTACAATTGGAGGGTCATTATGTCGAGATGGAAAACTACCGCCGACAACAACTTCAACAGCGGCTAACGATGGAATAGAAACGAAAGGAATGGACCATATGTCTCCTCAATAGTGAAGTTATCCTAGGGAGGGTGGAGGTAGTACGTTGGAGGTGAGTATATGTTGCATTAAAATGATGAGTATGAGGAGGTTCGATGCTATGTGATGGACAATAAAGAGTTGAGGAAGGATTTTTAGAGGTATGGGGCAAACCGTCGATACACATGAAATATCGATAAGCAGAATTGAGTTACAATTCACAATATCTCGACTGTGACCACAAGGACACGGGCTAACCGGGCACTCTTCTGCCACTGTTCAAAATCCAAAAAATGATGGCCATTGTATGGCAATTACTACTCGCGGTGGCAAGCAAACCATTGACACAACTATGCAGTCTCATGGAACAAAGGTGACAAAAGCATTATGATAACGTGGTAAATGTTGATGGTGGTGCATTAGAGGATAACCTTACAGCTGCTTGGAAGTGCCTAAAGAGGTACTCCAGCCTGGAAAACCCCCCAATTTACTCAAAGATATTGACAACGGACCGCGGATGGTAAATATCGCGTTTTAAACAATGTTTGAAGCAACTTTATATATGTCCCTTGGTGAGAGTTAGAACAAAATGCGCTGCCCTTTTCCGGTTATGCCAAGTTTATGAAGATTGGTCACAAAAAAAGATACGTTTTAGGTCCTTTGAGGATGATGATAGAATGCAACATTGTAGTAGTGCTATTGCTACAAAATATTAGTAAAAGAAAGAAAATTTGGGGACGTTCACATTCCTGTACAATCGGGCGATTAAATTTTGCAAAAGCATATGTGATTTTGGGGGCAAGCATAAAATTCTCATGCCCCTCAAGATTTACAAGAAAGTTGGGTTAGGTGATCCAAGCCACTGCGATGTGGCTAATGATGGCTGATCGAACCGTACAAAGGCCATGGATACTCCACGAGGGCATACTAAAAGTGGAGTGGGTTCATATTTGCGGCCAGATTTTGTTATTCTTGATTGTGAAGTCGATTATCGACGGACCCATTATTCTTGGGAGGCATTCAGTATACGGGAAGAGCCTTACGTAGGTGACAGGAAAAAGGGGGCAGATGAAATTTCGGTTTGAAACAGGAGAAAGGTGCCATAACCCATTTGTAGGTCCATGAGGCAGAGTGGTGACTCCAAGCGGAATCTGCCTATATCCTACAACATGGGTTGTGAGAAATCTGAGGACACAAATATAAGAAACGTCTAGGTGTGTAGGATTAGCGGCAGTGATAATGCAGTTGATAAGCAAAATTGCATGATGAAGAGTATGAGGCATTAGTAGCGGCTCTGACCGAGGTGATGTTCGATTGAACCCGAAAGAAATATGAGCTAGATATGAAGAATGCGAGTCCACACCCGCGAAACCATCTATAGAGAGGCTCCCAAATTAGAACTAACAGCTCGACCCATCATCTCAGGTATGAATTCTAGGAAATGGTGACCACTTTGACGGTAATACATTGTTCAGACTGAATGAACAACACCGTCAAAGTTTGGTGTACGGTGCTAAAAAGGTGTAAAAGAAGCTTATGGGTGGACTATTACGGACATTATTGGGATCCCTCCCTTAGGTATTTGCTCTATAAAATCCAAATCAGGCCTGATCATAAGCAAAAGTATTGAGCACCAGAGACGCTTAAATCATCCTTATGCAAGAGTGCCGTGAAGAAGGAAATTATTAAGTGGTTGGATGCCGAGTAATCTATCCCAATCGTCGATAGTAGTTGGGTATGCCCGGTCAGTGTGTACCTAAGAAAGGGGGAATGACTGTGGTCCCAAACCCCAAAAACGAAAAAAATGAACTTGTTCCATGAGACCGGATTACTGGGATGGAAGGTGTGTAGATTACCGCCAAACTAAATTCATGGACTGAAAAAGACCACTTTCCTATACCCTTCATGGATCAGATGTGGATAGAATTGCCGGAAAAGGGTGGTTGGTACTATTTCTGATGGATATCTCGGGGTATAATAAGATTTCATTGCCACAAGACGATCAAGAGAAAAAAACCACTTGAACTTGTCATATGGGACCTTGCGTTTAGAAGAATGCCGTTTGGTTGTGCAATGCAACCGCCACATTTCAGAGATGAATGATGTCGATATTTTTGACATGGTGGCGGATACTATGAAGTGTTTATGGATGACTTTTTGTGGTTGGTGCTTCCTTCGAGCGGTTGTTTGAAAATTTATCTGAGGTTCCTTAAGAGATGTGCCAGACTGCAATTTAGTACTAAATTGGGAAAACAATGTCATTATGGTGAAAGAGGGTATTGTTTGGGTCATCGCATTTCAGAAAAGGGAATAGAGGTGTGATCGAGCTAAATTCGAGGGTAATACTAGAGCACTTCCCCACCGATCTATGTGAAAGGTGTGAGAAGCTTTCGTTGGGTTGCAGGTTTTTACGGAGATTCATTCAAGACTTTTCAAAGGATTGCACATCATTGTGAAATGTGGGGGGATGGAGAAAAGTTGTAAATTTGTTTGAGAATTCCTGTCTTAAAGCATTCCGTGAGCAAAGAAAAATTGGGTCTGCCGCCTATCAATTAGTTCTCGGGATTGGAAAAGTCAAGTGAGGTGCTGTGCGATGCTAGTCGGGGTGGCTCTGGTGTAGTATTGGACAGAGAAAAAACAAAAATCCTTCACGTTATTTACTATGCTAGTAAAACCCTAAATGAAGCTCGAAGAGAACTACATAGTTAACGAGCAAAGATACTCCTTGCAGTAGTCTTTGCTTGTGGAGAAATTTTGCTCCTATTGTAGGTATGAGTTATAGGAAACGACCACTCAGTGCCTGAGTATTTGAGGCAAAGAAGGATGCGAACCTAGGTCTGATTCGTTGGCGTTATTACTGCTTCCAAGGAATTGACCTTTGAAGTGATGATAGGAAAAGAGAAACTGGAAAAATCAATGTTGCTGATGCTGGTGTCGTTCTAGAGGATGAAGCATGAGAGAGTTAGGGGATAAGACTAAAACATTGTGATACTTTCCCCGATGGCATATTGGAGGCTTCACAAGACTTGTCCCATGGTTCACAGATTTGAAGAAACTATCTGCGCTAGTGATATTGTTCCATGAATTTGTCCTTTCATCAAAGAAAAAATTATGTACGATGTTGAAGAAGTCTTTTTTGGGAATGAACCATACTAATATAGGGTTGTGCCGACGGGGCTTATTCGGCGTTGATTGTGACAGAATGTGAGATGTGGGGTGGTGGAGGCATGCCATTCCTGGCACGTTTGGCGGACATCACGCGGTATCGAGAACGCCTCATAAGAAATTTACAATGTGGTGACTATTGCAAAATTTCATAAGATGCTCATGAGTTTGCTAAAGCTGTGACAGGATGACAACGAGATGGCTGGCATTTCAAGAAGCAAAGCTACCTCTAAACCCCATACTTGTGATTGAGTATTTGATGTTTGGGATTATGACTTTATGGGCCTTTTGAGAGTTTTCATGGAATTAGTACATTTCTAGTAGCAGTGATTAGTATCGAAAGGGGGTCGACAGCCATCGCCCTCGCCAAACAATGACAGGGAAGAGGTCACTGCATCTGGCAAAAGAATATTATTCATCTCTTTTGGCACCCTCAAGGGCAATTATTAGTGATGGGGGCTCCACTTCTGAACAGATTGTTCCAGGGGTATTGGGAGAAATATGGGGTTCGCCATAATGTGGCCACTCCTACCACCCTCAAAAAGTGGCAAGTTGAAGTGTACCAAACGGGAGATCAAACAGTATTGTCAAAAACAGTGAACGCTAGTAAGAACGGATTGGTCCAGGAGGTTTGATGCTGATGCTCGTTGGGGCCGATCGGACAACATACACATACTTCCCATAGGTATGGTCTCCATACCAACTTGTATAGGGAAAGCTGTCCCATCGTCCGGTTGAGTTAGAGGCATAAAGCCAGGTGGGCTATGAAGAAGGTTAAAATGGATTGGAGCGAAAGACTGTAGAACACGGTTTAAATGGGTGTTTGAATGAACTCGATGACTGAAAGCATATGAAAAAGATCAGCCCATACAATAGAAAAGAAGAAGAAGTACCAGATAACAAAATGAAAACGAGAGTTTATGGGCGGGACTTTGGCTTTTATTCCAATTTCAGTTGCGATGCGTGAGGGCAAGCTCAATCCAAATGGACTGGTCCCTACTCTGGTCACCAAACTATTCCTCACGGAGCAAGTTGAGTTGGAAACTAAGGGAGGAGTGTGCGGGTCAAGGTGAGTCATGGACAAAGCATAATAAAAATCTATTTCGGGCATGCTGAATCGGCAAACGACATAGTGGATCGAGGCATACCATCCTTGATGAAGTTGCGTACTCACGGTGTCCCCAGTCGTGCCGCGACGTTTAAATCAGGCGGTGTTGGGAGTCAACCAATACTTCTAGTCTTTTAGTAATGGTAGGATTTTTTACTAATGAATTTTAAATTTTGCTAGGCAATCACCAGGAAACTTCTTGTAGAAAAATTAATCTGCAGCAGTCAATGCAGATACATCGACAGACCGTTGCCGCACTGCGCTGGATGTAGTATGCTCGTCCGTAACCAGATTATGTCTTTATGTTATTTCAAAACTAGGGCACATACGATGGACAACCAACGACGGTAGGCACAAAAATGCGAAGGACAGTAGTCGGTGAATCGTCGGCCGCTGATTAATGAGGAGTACCCGACCGACCCGCACGATTGGGATTTTATTATAAAATTTCCACATTAAATCCCAAACCATTAATTTAACCCCATTCCTTCATTTATTCCTCCCAATTTCCCTCTCTGTTCAACGTGCACATCCTCTCCCTTATCATACGATCAAGTGTTACCCCAAAAAATTCTCCAAAAGCCCTAAAAGTTATAACCTACTAGTAGAGTTGCTTGCAATGGTGGCTTCCGTGTCACCAAGTATTGTCCACTGCTTTTCTCCAATTATAAGGTATGTGCTCTCTAATGTTTTACTCATTAATCTTGAATTTTTGTTTATCAATTTAGTAGAGCCTAATTCGTCATTATATGTTCATTTCTTTTATATGAAGCTTTCTGGTCTATCTAACTAGGTTAAAAATGGTTCGAAATTGTGTGTTACAACCCTAGACATAGGTGCTTTGACAATTCTAGTTACTAAGTAGTTGGGTTAGACAAATTGTAGGTCCAAAACAATACAAGGTCGATTGGGTTCCTCGGGGATGCTTGGGGTACACCCAGTTATGTCACTGATCTACAGAACGAGACCCCGGATGGACGGGACAGCTCGTACCCACGACGGACGTCACATAGGGTCCGTTCCAATAGCCCTAACACCCCACTGTCCAAATTTTTTAAGGTCCTCCTACTCACTTCATGCGAGGACCGTCGTCTTTACGGACGGTCGTCCTGCCACAAACTGTTCTGGTTGTCAGAGACCTTGTTCCTGAGGGTCTCTCATTTTTTTATAATGTCCCCCAACGGACACATGTGACAGACAGTAGTCTTTACGAGGTCGTCCTACACAACCGTTCTGGTTGTCAGGACCCGTTAAGAGGGTCTCTCATTTTTTTTAAGTGTCCCCCAACGGACACATGTGACGGACGTCGATATTCACGACGGACAGTCTTTGCAACAACCGTTCTTGTTTTCGAGACCCGGTTATAAGAGTCCCTAGCCTTTTTATAAGTATCCCTTCAACGGACAACATGTGCGGATCGTAGTCTTCACGGACGGTCAGTCTGATGACCGTTATGACGCTTTAGAGACCACTAGCACGAAGGGGAGGGGCGAAAGAGGGTGGGAAATAATAACCATATTTGGGTGATAGGTGAACTGGGGTGAAAAAGAAGCCAGCGGTATCTAAAGTTTTTGATTCGTAACTCCCCTTCTGTGTAAGCGGTAAGTGTAATGGCCACATGAACGTTTTCTTCATTATAGTCAGAGACTCGCCTTCAAGGTTCTCCATATATAACATAGTCCAAGTAAGACACGGGGATCCCCAGGCACGAGTCCGTATATTTACGACGAGCTCGTCACATTGGAACGTTGGTCCGCCCTTGTGGTAAATTTTGACTTTATAGAAACGAGAAATATTATGTTGTAATGTTTTTTTGTGCGGTTTTTTTGCTTGTCTTTGTTTGCCACACTAATTTTTCCAATTCTGGCTCTTTGGTGTTCACTACGGCTCAGCATTAGTAAGTGCATCAAGGTGTAAAGTCGCCCTCGCTTGCTAAGGCCGAAGCCAGCGAAGAGGAAAAAAACCCATAGAAAAGAGAAAAATATATGAAGTCTCTAACAAGGGAGTAGAGTCTGTAGCCACGTCTGCACGACCAATGGTAATTGGCTCTGATGCGAGCCGTGACACCGGAGTAGAGTACGGCCCCAGGCACCTCCCAATTCCCCGGGCAGCACGTGCTCCTAGAGCCACACCAAAAAAGGTTGCATCCGTGGAGTCAATGCCGCCCAGTCTGATGCGGAGAGCACACTGACGGCACACCCTATGAGGTCAGCCCACAAAATGAAGAAGGAGTGTCAGGCATCCTTAGGAGTCTAGTGCGGAGGAAGCCTACGGATCTACTTAGGTTCCCGCACCGCCCACCGCGCAGGTCGGCCTAGGCCTGATGGGCTGAAAGGTCGGAATCAAATCAGGGTCACCGCCTAGGCCCTCACCCCAAACAATGGACCAGCCCACCGGTGGCTTGTGCGACGGGCAATTTCAAGTCTACTCAAGCCAAGTTGACGACAACGGAGTGAATGACTCCAACACTCAATTGGAGCGGCGCAAGTTCCTTACAGAGAGTCTCTCGACAATGCTTGTTGAGATCCACAATTCTCTCACCAGCATCGACCTGGAGCGGACAGACGTCGTTCGGGACGTTACAACGAAGAAATTGGTCTGAGAGTCTAAGCCTCATAAGTTAGACACTCCCGATCACAAATATAGAGGCCGGGATGCCCCCGCAAACTAAAGCACTCACTGGAGAAGGTCCGAGTACGGGGCAATGGCAGGGTTGACATTTCCCTGCGGCACTGCCGGTTTCTATACGGCGAGCCGGGTGATGCTACTCGAACCTTATCAACTACCGAGTTTTACTACTGATGGCAGATTGTTAAAGATGGTCAGTTCCTGCGCGAGCCATCGCTGAGAGAGACCACCAAGAGGTGGATGGCTCTGCACCTGTTAGTTGATGGAGAGGGTGCTGATTGGGAGACCGAGCCAAAGGGGGCCATCAAGAAGGCCAACCTCACTTTCACAACGAAGTTCTTGTGGCTGATTGTCCGCCACTGCCTTTCCCCCACAGCCGCTAATAATATCATTACATGGGATCGAGCAATGTTGATGGAGGCGATGATAGCCGGGTTCGAGGTGGATTTTGCGTGGCTTCTACAGGCAGTCATGCACGAGAGAGCTTTCAAGGTCACAACTACTTACCCTTTCCCGTGCATGATCTTTTCTCTCTGCATGTCCGCAGGTGTGCCAATATGAAACGTAGATCAGCTCAAGACCCCGCAGGGCACTGTTGACTCGACCTCATCAGAGATGAGGCCAATGAGTTGGCTCCACGCAGGGGGCCCCATCCAGAGATGCCCCCACTGGCTGATGGACTTGCTGATATGGTAGCCCAGGCCCGCACGGCTACGCAGGCGGCGTCCACTGACACTACCCCGGTCGAGTCTATCCCGGGTAGTAGCACTGCCTCGAGCTCCTCTTGCACAACCCCTCTACCGGCGCTGGTCCCGCTTGCTAGGGTCCAAAAATTAGGGCGCAAATGGCCTACCCACTTCTGCCCAGTCATAGCCAGCCGTGGATGCAGAAAGTCTATTACTGAGTTAGAAGAGCGCCTTAGAGCGTAAAAATGGTTCAAGATACAGAGCGGAAGATCACTGAAGGTTCACCAGAGCTGGGGCACGCTTTGAGTTGCGGCTGGGGCTAGCCGGGGAAATCCCCTCCATTGGAATGCAAAATGTGTCGGACTCTATAGGATGCAGTCGGACAGCCTTCACGCAGATATTGACACGCTATTAGAGGCTAGGGATGATGGAGTATGAGGCCCCTTTTGTCGAGCCTACCTGAAAGACCCGGTGTTGGGGGACCGGCCTAGGCCACTCAGAGATTCCACCACTTCCCCCTGAGATCATTGACAAAGAGGCGTTAGGGGTTCGAGTAGAGGACAAGGCGCGGAGCCACGGAAAAAGGAGCGCCGAGAGATGGAGGCTGCGAGGAGAGCCTCCACTTGATGAGGAGGAGGCGCACCAAAATGAGAGCATCAGACGTAGAGGTGGGGCGTCTAGCTCCCGAACTGTGGAGGATAGAAGGAGGCCACTACTGATAGTGCGGTTGTTCTGAGGACACACTGAGGCTGTCCAAATGCAGAGGTCGTGGGTTCCGGGGGACCCGGACCCACCAGCTTGCTGATCGGCGGTGCTTTGCGACGTACAGGTGGGCTTCACCAAACCACTCTAGTATTTAAATTTTTATTGCTATTGGGGACAATTGCATTTTTTTTTGTTGGGGTGGTGTGGTAATGGAAGTAAAGTGTTAGGGTTGGTGAAGCGAGTAGCCCAAGTCCCACATCCTTTGTTGGGGTTTTCTTGACTGTGTTCTTTTTCCCCAAAAGACTGATTATTTTCTTATTTTGAACCGCATGTCTAATCTTCGTACATAGTTTAATTCTGGAGCATGATGGCTCTAAAATGATTAAACTGATGAATTAGAAAATGATGCAATGACTAGGTTACAGCATAACGATAAAGTGTGGCTCTAAAGCATTGACACAGAGGACCCATTGCATTACCATAAGTCTTAAAAATTTAAGAACTAGACTGTCTGAATATCTGGTTAGATGATGAGTCCCCCGATGTCAAAGTGAGTGTGAGGATGGATTGGAATAGTCCTTATCTGTACGAGCAGAAAACTTGCCTGGTTATTCCTTCAAAAAGTAAGCGTAATGTGAAGGTAATATGACAATTAGGAAAGGATGATAGGCCGTATTATATTTATAGCCTATTTTATCCTAAATAAAAGATTGAACCATAATGAAATTTACCTTCTTTGATCCAAATGATTGAGCTTAAATTAGACCTTTATTTCACCCCAAAAATGTTCTTCTGGGGAATAATGTGTTGGCCACTGGTCTCTCCTTGGACATGTGCACCTCAAACCTTATGCCAAAAGCATACGTTGAGGGTGGATAATGCAGTAAACAACCTTCGTTATGGACCTGACCCAACGTTGGGTATTGTGTACCTGGACTCATGGGCAGCCATGAGTTGAGTGTGGCTTTATGAGGAATGCTCTGGAAAGTGGGGTGGAAAGAACAAAGAAAGAGAAAAAGCACTCAAAAGTAAAGTGACTCAAGAATTCGTTGAAAAAAAGTAAAGAAAAAGAAAAATATACATAAATACCAAGTAAGAAAAAGAGCGAGAGAGTCACTTACCACCAAATGAAGAAAGAAGAGAAAATAGCAAGGTGAAAGAATATGAGAAAATGGGCCAAATATAAAACTTAGAAAGTGTAGATTTAGCCCGATATGTCAGGAGGGAAAAAAGTCACTAAAATACCTAAATATACCCTACTGAAACCCTGAGCCTATTTTACAAGTTAAGAAAGTCCTATCCTGACCTAAGGGTTGTATAGCGACTTAAGGCAGTGAAAATAAGGGGCAAGCTTTATGGCAATAGGTATGAAATGGTGTGACTTTCGTTCTGAGAGCGAGTGTTGAAAAAGTAATCCTTATACGCAAACTGGAAATCATTGTGTGAAAAATGAGGATTTTGTTTGTAAAGTGAGGGACACCTAGTTTGCAATATCGGAATTGTTAGCACCCGGTGAGTGAGGAAATTGAAGAGGCTAGATGTTAGTGCATAATGAGTATGGGTCATGTTTTCTTATCCCACATAATCAAAGCCTAATAGAGATCGATGCATAGATGATGAGATTAATCGAGATTGATAGCCAAATGAGTGCAAAGGATAAATTAAAACGGGATACTATTGTACCAAAGATTTTATATTGAGTTCATAGTTGCGTCGCTTAAGGACCAAACAACGATATTATTTAAGTTGGGAGGCGTTGGGTGTTTTTGTTTTGGTTTTTTGGTTTTTGTCTTTGTTGTATACCGTGGTTTAACGTATATTAATACTTTTTCCTTAAGTTTAGTGTGTCCAAAAGCCTCTTTTTGTGCTAATGTTTATATAAGTTTCTCGTTATTTTGCAGGAATCTGTCCAAAGACGTATGCGGAGGATTTGAGCGAAGAGCAATGCCGAAGAGACCACCCTACGGGGAGCTTGTGATCGGTCCGTCGTGCTTTGACGGGCAGTAGGTTGGCAGCGTAGTAGTGAAGCTGCTGAAGGAAGATGTGGACTAGTTGACCAAGGTGGCGTTACTAAGCTTGTGACGGTCCGTCGTGCTCTATGACGGTCCGTTCCTCAGGTTCGTCATTGAAGTTTCGAGAAGTAATTCCGAGTACCCATATTCTAAGAGTTGAAGTGTTTGGAACGAAGAACCCTCGACGGGGACGTTTTGCCCTATGACGGTCCGTTCATTACTTGCCGTCACGAGGGTAATGAAAAGAGCAACAGAAGAAATTGCACAAGTATGGGAGACAAAGTCCATGGACGGTCCGTCACGTTGACCACGATGATCCGTCGCGAGGTAGCGTGACCCAGCCGCTGTTGACAGATTTCCGCAAATAAGTCGTCCTTGTTTAATGTAGGTTTTATTTTCTATAAATAGTTCGGAAAAAACCCAGTTTGGAGGGGTTAGACTCTGGATCATTGTTAGATTTCGTTCTGGTTTAGACATCATATAGTAGACACTGTATGGTTGACTTTTGAGAATCATAGATATTTTGTGAGATGTTGATTATTTGAGATTCTGCAATGATATTGGTGATCATCAAGCAAACTTTTGGATTTACTCTTTATAATTAAAGTAAGTAATGAGTTCGTATTTAATATATTTGATATTGCTGGATTATGACTATGACTAATAAAACTCATTAACTAGGGTTGTGGGAACCATAAGCAAATTATGAGATAAAACTAACAAAAGAACGATTCTAGAATGTGTCTTGCATGGTATTAATACTCTTTTGCTAGCAGGTATTTTAATGATGGCCAACGTTAGTAGTTAGAAACTCGCCTTAATGCTACTTGCCGGACCAAGGAGGTTAGATAATAGGAAAAGAAGTATCAAAATAGATTTAGTTGTATACTATCTAATAGGCTAGTTATTGATTGGTACGGGGTAAACTTAGTAAATATCGAATACGTGTTTTATATGAGGTAAAGAAAGGTTAGGATAGCAACCACACGTAGCCGGACCAAGGTGCGGAGTGAGATTTTCTCGAGTCGGACCAAGGATTTAGAAATACCATACTTATCACTTTTGCATGCCAAGTACTAGGAAAGAATTTTATTATAGTTAGAATTATCAAGTATAAACCTGTGGGGAACACGTAAAAAACCTCGTTATTGATTTATTGATTAAAATCCAACACTCAAAGCTGTTAAGTGTATCTCTTTCAATTGCGTTAGTTATTTCACCATTCTTTAGAAATAGAAACCCCCCTTTTTATGGTTTATATTTTCCAGGGAAGTCAGTGACTGAACAATAGTAATTAATAGATTGAAGTTAAGTCTAGACTAATTTTGTGTGAAACGATCAACCTCACGTAGTTGGGGTATTTACTGACACACGCTTTACTCTTATTTGAGAAGAAGTTTGCGCGTATCAAGCCATGGGTGAACGAACTCAATTCTCTATGATTCACATGCCTAGTAGGGGATGAACCCTTTTCTAAATCACATGCTAACTTCAGAACGTTACGATTCTTCTTAGCTTCTTACCTTTCTTGCTTCTTCTCCTCTTCTCCAAAACCCTAGAGTAATTTAGGAAAGCATTAAACTAAGACAAATCCTTTAGGACCCCAAATAAAAATACTAAAAAGGAAATTTAGTTTAAATTAGGTAACAAACAAAAAGACAAAACTATACCAGCAAAAAATCCAGCGTAACTTTTCCTTATCTAGATAGCCCAACTTCGAACGGTCAGATCTCCCTTAAACGAGCTTGGAAAAATAAACTTATGCATTGGAAAGATAATTAAAAAAGCTTTCATTAATATATTACAAAAATACCTAAATCATTATTTATTGCTAAGGTTTATAGTCGTGAAGTGATCAAAAACTTTGCTTTAGCTCAATTGGACAAAAACATTCCAAAATTGATCTTTCCATAAATGGTTCTTTCTACTTCTAGTTCTTCAAAGAGTGGTTGTTGCAGTTTAGAAATAATGTAAGATGTGAGAAAAAGGATTTATTTTAGACATCAGATTACTTTTGTAGATCAAAAGATGAGTAGTGTGAAGAGAGACTTAGCTATTCAATGAATTTAATCACAAAGATCAACCACCAATTACCCCTATGGTGACATTGATTTTAATTCCTGCAACTCTAAAGATGGCTTGTTATTGTTGATTCATCAGAGTGTTAGTAATTTTGATTAATGATTACCAAAATATTTATTAATTGGTGGTACCATCTAATGAGGAATCCGACTCTTCGTTGGGTTTATTACTAACGACATTCGTTCACTCTTTTAATTAATTTAGAGGATGATTTGAGCATGCTCATCATGTGTCTAATTCTGGATCCATGAGAGGACCGAACATTTGTATTTGTGATCATGTGGGACATGCATCCTGTATTTTTGTTTCATTATATGTGATTGGGAGTTTGTGTTTTATAATTGTAGCCATATGCATTGTTTTGTGTTATTGTATTATGTTGCATTCATATCTTAGACTAGCTTTGTGATTCTACCAGTATACTATGATTTGTATATTGATATTGCACCTATTTTATTATTGAGTACAAGGCCTCTTCAACGACTGATCCGAGACCTCAGTTAATAAGTGTTCGACTTTGAATCCAATGATCAACTATTCTTTCAGGCTGACAGGAGTTCTTTTGCATCTACTTGTCCATCTTTTCAGACACAAACACTCTAGGTTTTTAGTTTCAGAGTTGTATCCCCTGTCTTGACTATTTAGGTTTTGGTATGTTGGCTTTACGTTTCTAAGGATTTTATTTCCGCACAAACATTTTTGGCTATTGATTAAGTTTATAAGGACTCAATTCATTAGTTCATTTTTAAGATCAATATTTTTAATAACTATTTCTTGACTAGGTTTTAATATTGATGAGTTGGGTTGGTATCAAGTAGTCATTAGTTCCCAATCAGGTGATTTAGTGTGAGTGTCACTCACGATGTTTTGGATCGTGACAAAAATTATTTTTACCTAATTATTTATAAATGATTAAATATATTATTTCTTTTAACAATACTCATAATTACTATAAGTATTTGACTCGATACAAGAGAAAAATATTATTAAAAGAATATTTATTTACCATTTTGTAGTGGCAGTCAAAGTTAGGAAACTATACAGATACAAATTGAAACAAAAATATATCCAATGAAATAAATCCTAAAACATTAATTTTAAAATTCAAATTTTTCCTTAAAGAAGAATAAACAGTTTTTATCGATTTATTTTATAATGACCGGCACAATAGTGGGTATACAAACAAAATTACACCTAAAAAAATTATTATCAGCGAGAGATGAGAGAGAAGTTAATATCTATAGAAGTTAAAACATTAAATATGAAACCAAAAGTCGTAGTCCGATGCTAAAACGACATTATCCGAATAACGATTTTCTAATGATATTCAATACTTAAATACTAACAGACAAAATATGTTTCACAATAGAGATGTGAGTAATCTAATTTTAATTGACTTCTAGGGGTCTCCATTTTTTCTTCTTCTTCTTCACATTTTGTTCTTTATGATGATCATCCTTGCCTTCAAGTTCAACACAGTTAATTTCTTCATTATCCACTTGGGATGACAAACATTGATCAACACTTTTGGTTGAATCATTTCCAATGATAGTTGTTGCGGGATGAATAGTTTTCCTTCTTGCATCCCTTTTCTTGCCCCATGATGGACCAAAACCCGAATAATAGTAGAAATCATTAGGATTTGAAGAGGAATATGATGATTTTTTTGCACGAGTTGAGAGACGGCGTAAATTTCCCGTCTTCGCCACTACAACCTCATGTTGCTTCTCTTGTTTCTTGTTACCATTATTATTTTGGTCCATTGATAATCCGAGATCCTTCATCTCTATATTATCATCCTTGTCTTGGTTAATTTTCTTAGCAACAAAAGAAACATCAACATCCACGTCCTCAGCAACACTATAAATGTCGAAGTAGTAGTAGGTTAGAACAATATTATTATATTATTATATATATATAATATATAGATAATATATATATATATATATATATATATATATATAATGAAATAAATTGGTTTAGAAGTCAAATTTACCTTGCAACAGTTTCATTAGTATCATTGAAGGTCCAATTATCAACAGATCCAACAAACTGCACCGAAAAGAAAACTTGTAAATTTTTAAAATGATGGATCATAATTCATATAGAAAATAGAATGAAAATATAATAGAGACGGTAGGATTGAAATTCAATAGTGAACCCTAATGAGAGTTACAAAGCCAAAACAAAAAAAACACAAAAGGAAGGATTGACATTCAAAGAAGGATATAAATATTCATACAACCCTAAAACAGAAAAAAAAAAACACCAAAATGAAAGGATCAACATTCAAAGAGAGAAAAGTGGGCATTCTATAGATCTGAGGAATTTAAGTAGAGACAAGAAGAAAGAAGATAAAGAATCATCGATTGATTGTATTAATTTAATAATAGACCTTGAGAAGTTAGAAGAAATGATGACAGGCGGGGGCTAAATGAAAAAGTGATGAGGTCTTAATTGGGAAAAGTAATGAACCATCTCATGGGACTGAGTGCCGGACGGAGTGAGTAAGAAACCACCAACAAATGATTATTCATCAGAGGAATCTTCGCGTGCTTTCTTATTCGCATGTCTCCTCAAAACCTCAAGTATTTCTGTCAAATCCAGAAGGACCACCCTCTGTATATAAATACTCTAAATCTAACTGTTTTTGTATCCATTTGTTTACTAAAATTAAATTAATAATCATCTGCACTACTCAATAAATTTATTGATTTTAGACTAGAAATAAATTTCTTATTTACCTGTTTACTATATTGTGTGAGCGCGCACGTGCGTGCGTGCGCGTGCGTGCATGCGTGCACGTGTGCGTATGGGGGATCCATATACCTCAAAAATTATGATGGTATCCACTAAATCCCACCAATAGGTGAACTAATTCTTAGCACGAAACAAAAATAATGGGCTTAGGGAGCAGAAGTACAATCAAGGATAAGATACAAGGAAATTATAAGAGATAACAATGGAGAATCATGTAAACTAACATATATGAATCTACAAAGAATAAGGATAAACAATTACGAAAAATTCATCTTAAGCCTAGTGGACATTGGTACAAATCTACTACAAAAGAATGAGTACATGACCGGACATATACAAATATACATATTATATCAGAATACAAAAAACTGAGTATACATAAAAAGATGAGTCAAAGTTGGATGCAAATAAGCTCAGTTATGATCTCCAAGTATCAATTACATTGCATGAGACTCGGTGTGGTCGACTAAAACTCAAATCTACATTAGAGAAAAGAGATATAAAGTGCAGTACAAGTACCAAATTAATGAGTACCCAATGAGCATCCTAGACCGACTAAGCTCAAGATTGCACAATCATAATGAAATGCGAGTAAGTAAAACAATATTTAAGCCACTAGAATGGTATATTAACCGTAACGTAAATTATCAACTACAAAAGAAATATGTAATACGATACGCAAGTGTTTCAAATGATCTATACCAAATCTAAACCTTCATAAGACTTCAAGGTAGACAAAATACCAAGTAGAATAAACAACTTGATCGGCCCCCACAAAACCGACGGGTACACACAAGATCTAACATTAATAAGGAACTATACCATGAACAATCATGAAACGCCATTCAGAATCCAAATAGGGGATGAATCAGAATATTGAGAAAGTCATAAAACGGCCGACTCATTTTGTTAGAATCAAAAAATCTGATGGGCTACGAGAAAAGTCAGCCTCGGTGTGAACCTACACTTTTAGAATGTTAAATTGAAATAAGTAATACCTCTCAAAATCTTACATTGGGATAGCCACGACAAGATTTAGCATCACCTGAATTTTACATTGAGATAGCCACAAAAAAAAACTCCAAATCTTATATTCGGATAGCTACAACAATGATCCTTCTTGGAATCCTAAATCAAGAGGATCCAACCACACAAAGAAAATCGGATTATTTAGTACAAGTCTAATGACCTATTACGTCGTAATAAGCCAAAAATCTAAAATCATTTTTGAAGGTCAAAGTCCAACATGAAGAGTCACATATAAACCCCTGTTTGATCTAAGCGAAGCCTAAGCCCCACGAGCCGCCAAGGCTAAAGTTCAAAGCATATACTATCCAACCCTAGGCTAAGGTCTTAACTAATTAATATCAAAGTGTTCCACACATACATACACACAAGAACATAGTAACATCAATAACTTAAGAATATGTGTATACTATTCCTAGATAAACCAAAAATAAAGCTAACAAAGAAGTTTGCATATCAAAGAGATTCATGCTAGATAACCTTGCCTAAAAACTAGCAATTAATCATGATAAAACAATCAATGAGTTAATTCTAAGATTACTAAATTGTAGTCTACCTCAAAGTTGAACATGTGCTGCCAAAATCAACAAAAATGGGTTTTTTCATTCTCGAGCAGACTTTGAATAATTTCATGCTATCAAGTCAGAGATCTAGGTGTCAATATGAGTAAAACAATAACTGTAGTGCAATAAAAAATATTAAGCCTAAAGCAACGTCAATAATGGGATTGTAGGACCCATATGCAGAATCAATAAATTGTCTTCACTAGTTGAAGGAACTCATGTCCCAAAGTTGAGCGCAATCTGAGCATAAATGAAGATAAAAATCCATACAATGTAGCTAAAAATACCTAAATCAAGCTCAAGATAGACAAATTAACAAGAATAATAGGTTTTAAAGTGTGAATAACGACTCCAACAACGCTACTAAGATTGAAACCCATTTTCAAACTCATTAATTCTCAAAGAAATTATTAGGTTACCCTAGCTCCAACTCTTCTTCTTGAATGAAAATGAATAGAGAAGAGAGATATTTCACTAGGTCACCTCTCAACGTACCATAGGTCGTGGGTAATGTGCTAGCTAGAGATAAACTCCGCGATGAGTGATGGTCACAAAAACCAATCTTGCTCCTTAGAAGAGAGATTTCTACGAGCAAGACCAAATGATTTTGTAATTAGACTTTCATTGAAGCAGTTGGCAAAACACTGAAGTGGATCCACTGAATCTAGCTCTGCATGAGCGGCTACATTAACAGACTTATAATGAAATTCTAAATCTCAAACGAACCCTCAAAAATCATTAGGGTCCAACCAACACAATTTGAATATTCTACCCTACTAGAAACAATATTTTGAACTTAATATTCTATCCTACTAGAAACAGTACTTTGAACTTAATGAAACCATCAAAACTTCTTTCGGAAGTTGTCTTAACCAAAAAGGGGGCCCGCCACAAAAGCTCTACATTAAATAAAACCACGAAATGAGTTGGAAGTCTCAAGACCTTTAATTAAAGGTCTATTTATACTAAAATGCATATCGTATAGCTAACTAGAGCATCAGAATTATATTTTGAGATTGTGTACTTGAAGTGTTGACCAAAGTCAAACACCTAAACTTTAAACGCGCCAATCCCAGAAACTTGCAGAAAAACCAAACAAACTACTTTGTGATCGTCTTGTCAGTCCCAACTATTCATACATGACTTGGGGTATCTATAGAAAAAACTTTAAGCACTGAAAATATAATAAATAAATAAAATGACCTAGAGAGTCATCATAATGTATACAAACTCACACTCATAATCTACCATAATACTCATTTTATTTTAGTGATTTGCTTCGTTATAGACAAAAATTTTTTTATTTGTTCATGTAGTCAAATATATAAAGATAAATTTATTCATTTTTTCCATGTATTATTTATCATTATTAAATTACATTACTACATGACATTTTAAAGTCAAATTTTAAAATATCTTTATTAAGATTAATTTAGTAAAATAAATTGTTAATATCTATTTTTAAAATAAAAATATCATGTAAATGTGCATCAAATAAATGAACAAAGAAAATTGGTGGCACTATTAAAATTTCTTTGACTTCTTTTGTTTTTTTTGTGTTTACTGTGTTTTTTAGATAGTAGGCGACACTGTTAATTTTTTTTAACTTGTTTACTTATTTGGATAATCTTCTAAGAAAAAACATTTTACGTATGAACTTTATTTTATACAGGGGGAGTAAGTGTCATTTTTGACTCTGACTGAAGATTTTATAACACCAAAACTCAGTAATAAATCTGAGCAAAGGTGATCCTCTTTCCCTGACATTAAATTTTCTAATCTTCCCATTCCATTTTTCACAATTTACATACCATTATTATAAAAATAGGGAAAAGCGACCAATATATTTCTAAACTAAACGTAAAGTAGATATTCCTCCGTCATACTTTAGGTATGGTGCCCCAAGAAACTTAAGCAATATTATTCTTTTTACTATAGATGAAACATACATGTGTCATAATCTTATTTACCGATATGATATTTATTAATCTAAGATCGATGACTAAGATTGTGTCTCGTGTCCCTATTTAGTATTCCGCTAAAGTGAAGGGCATATTGCTCTAGTTTTTAGACGGCAGGGCACCAATGTCCCAAAAATATGGAAGAGGGTATTTGCATACCATTTACGATAGCTTGAGATATATTTGTCCTTTTTCCTTAAAAATATACATTTTGTAGAGTTTACTGTTTTACCAAAAAATTGTCATTATGATAAATGATAGGTAAATACTCTCCGTCATATTTTTGGGACATTGGTGTCTCTGTCATCCAAAAACTAGAGTATATATATGTCACGCCCCGAGCCTACACCTTGGACGTGCCGGAACTCGAAGACCGTTGCTGGCCTCGAGCGGCCCCTTGGCCTGGCTTACTTACTCAGCGGAAGACTTAAACAAAAGAGATAACTCAAGAAATAACTAATTAATTACTGGCCAACAAAGTGACACTATGTTTAACGTTTAAAACTGAATGAATCAGGCACCTAAAGAAAATATGTTACTCTCTACTAATTAAACTATAATAATGAGAGGATGTCGGGGACCAAGACCCACGGATCATTTTTCCTAACAAATAAAACTAAATTGAAAATAATGAACAAAAAGAGTCCTCTCGGAATGCAATAAGGCTTATAAAATGAGCCTCTAGCTGTCACTGGATGACGGTGCGCATGGTGTGTCGAACCTTATTTACCTTGCATCTGCCACATAATACGATGCATGCCAACTGTGATATCAGTATATTGATATTGGGGGATACGAGTATGCAAATTAGAAGAATGCTAAACAACATAGGCTTGAAAAAGATATAAAAGAACACTCTACCTTGGCTCTACTCAATATGTGAATCACTTAAACTTTAATAAAAGAAATAAGATACATTTTGCAACCATATATAAAGCTTGTAAAAAAATGTAATAAAAAACTAGTTCGTTTAAAGAAAGACATACAAACTCAAACTTGACTTTTAAATAAGTATAATAGTGTTGTGGGAGAGTCTACTAACCGACAACCACCACTATGAACCTAAGTGTGAAACAAAGTCTGCCCATGTTGCAGGAACTGGTCATATCTCTGGGCGGTGCCATAGAACGACTTAACTTTTAGTGGATCCATAGCTTAAACTTTGTGTGAATCATCTAAAAAGTAATTGATCACTAATACCCCTGATGTTTTACAGGTTTATGGAGGCAGAGTTATTATGAACTCGCATTCCCATATTTTCGGTTGCTCAATACTACGCCCAAAAATATACTTAACTCATGTGTTTTTAAAACAAGTTCTTTCTTTGGATTGAGATAATTGTTCAACACTTAGCTTTAAAATCTCTCTTGGAATTGATATTCCCTTTTCTTACTCAAAACTCTTTTGGAAATCTTAGTTTCCTCTTATCTTAAATGTAAAAACGTTTATAAATTCTTAGGGAATACTTAGTTCCCTTATAACATTTGAGAAATGAACTCAACTCGTTACTCTTTACTTAGTTTGAAACTTTAGTAAAAAAAAAAGTTAAAATATTGCTAAACACTCTTGAAAACTTTAAAGAACTTTGCTTTGACTTGCTTCTTAACTTCTTTGACTTTGATCTTAACTTTCCTTGAATTGAATTATGGATTCAAGGTTCCTGATCACATGTTTATGGATGATGTCATGATGTTTAGATGTACTTAGAGTATTAGAATCAACTAGGAAACATAGGTACATCACTTATGAACTAGTCCGAAAAGGTGGGGGGAGACTGTGGAGAACTAGCGTCCCTGGCGCTATAAAAGGTGCGGGCGCGAACCCTCATATTACAGAGAGCAGGCTGAGACACTCTAGCTGGTGCGGCGCCCCAAGGCCCAATGGACAGAGGCTTTCCTGTGGGGCTATGGGAGGCACGGCGCCTCAACCCCTATCCACAGGTGTTCTCGACTTTTCTCCTCGTTTTTATCACTAAACTCCCATGGTTCTTTACCCAAAAACTTGGGATCATTAGTACTATCAATACCCAATGGATTTAACTCAAAAATGCACCCAGAAACACGAGTCAAATCAACAAGAGACTTCAACAACACAACCATAAAAAAATTCAATGAATTTTCAATAACGTTCTTCAAGAACTCAGTTTCTTAACATTCAAATAACTTATATTAGCTGAATTAAAAAAGATTGGCGTATAGGTAAACTAACTCAACACTATGTGATCTCACATACCTTTTTAGGGATCACCCCCGACAAAATCACACGCAAATGTTGAGCGTTCTTGGTGATTCTTAGCTTTCTGCTCTCTTTTCTCTTCTTTTCTTATTCTCCAAGCCTCTTAACATGAATTAGTTTTTCCCTAAATGAACAAAAGTCTTATTTACACCAACGTTTAATTACTAAAAAATGAAATTAATTAAATGGTAAGGAAAAAGACAACTTTGTCCTTCCCAAAATCGGATTGGCTTTCCAAAGTCCAAACAGCCTAAATTCGAAGGCACACACTTCACTCATAAGATATCAAAATGATGCAAAAGTCGGCGCCGAGTTTTTTGTTGGAAAAGATTATTCTAAGGGCCTTTCCAACCATATGGGGAACTTACACCTGAACTCATTTCATGAGTAGGAGTTTTAGTGTTCAAAGTTACCGAAAAACCACTTTAGTAACTTACTTAAAATTTCCAGATTTTCTTATTCTTTCCAAAAATAAGTATTTTCATATTTTAAACTTTTCTAGTTCTTTCTAGTTGTGAAATGTTACAATATACACTTTATAATAACGTACCTACATGTGTCATAATCTTATCCATCGATCCGACATTTATTAAATATCGGATCGACAGGTAAGATTGTGTCACGTGTCCCTATTTAGTCTTCCGTTAAATTGAAGGGCATATATGCTTTAGTTTTTGGACGACATGGACACCAATGTCCCAAAAATATAATAAAGAATATATGTATACTATCAACAATGTTCAGAGATATATTTGTCCTTTTCCTCCTAAGATATATCAAGCAGTTTTGTTTCCTAAAAAAAATATTTAGCTTATGGTGTGATTTTTTTTTTTTTTAATTTGTGCTTGGTTCAATGCATATATTTATTATCAATAATTTTAATTGAATACAATTTGTTCTTCAATATCTTTGCAAGTTTTTCTATTTTTCTCCATGCTTATTTGTTGGAAGGGTGTGCATGCAATAATTTCTTACAGTGTTTTTTTTGTTGACTTTTAGTTGTTTGTCATGTTTATATGTCTCCGAAAGTCCTATGCTCAATGCGATTATAGCTAAGTTAGTCTTTTAGTATAACCTTAAACAAGTAATAGTTTTCACCAATAATTACTTCCTTCATTGACTTTTATTGGTCCATTATTAACTTTTTATATACTTTATTACAATTGATTATTAATATAAATATTTTATCACAATATTCATATTAATTAATATATAATTTTAAATTTAGGAAATTATTTGGAAAATAAATATGAGAGAAGTGGTGAAATTAATTCATGAATTAGCTCGAATTATTAGTTTCATCACTATTGACTGTTTTAAAACCTCTCTATTTGACTAATTGAACTTGTTGGTTTGTTAGCATTTTAATATTAATATTTTAATTGTTAGGACCACAAATAAGCAGGTGTAACGCGGAAGCTAGCAATGCGAACCTCGAAAGATCACGAGTAAGAAGACAACAAGAAATATACCAAAAGACGCAAAGACTTTAAAGTGTTTCGGTCAATTCCGCACATTAGTCCACATAAGGAGATGAGCAATCCACATAAATAGAGAGTACAAAGAGGCAGAGCGGTGAAACAACCCTCAACCAACAATTCAATCAGAATACATGGGAGCGGTTCACACAAACGACAAACGGATCAAGCTTGGTAATCCAACAATTTCTATCCCAGAATCACAAACGCTCAAAGTCGAAGTCAACTAAATAATACATGTGAATGCTGATAAGTAGAAGGAACATGTCTCTATGTATTACAGTTCTAAAAATTTTTCTACCAGAACAAGGATTAGTCAATCCAAATCTTTCCTAAAGGAAAACCTATGTTATGGTAAGGAATTTAGGGCAAAATAAAAACCTAACAAGTCTACCCCTTGGCCTGAAAATCTGACAAAAAATGTGTCCACCTTCCTTACTTAATCTCAACAACTTGCTCTCCTCTCCATAATGGCCTTTGCAAAATATGTCTCAACAATAGAACCTCTCGGAAATAAATTCACCAAACAAAAATCTTCATTTACTGCAAAAAGTTGCGGTTGTAGAAATACACTCAAGTTTGACACACCTCTTTCTAACCTGTTTAAATTCCATTCTCCGTATTGGAAGCTGGCTATGTGATACTACTTGTAGGGACAGCAATACTAATCAGGTTGTGTAACACGCAAGTAGCCAGATGCAACACCTCGAAAGATCACGAATTAGAAGACAACGACAAATAGTACCAAAGACACAACGATTTAAAGGAGTTCGTATCAATTGACCTACCGTTCCACTATAGAGAGAGAAATCCCACTTATAAATATGAGAGTACAAATAAGAGGAACAACCTCAACAAATTCACTCAGATACACGGGAGGTTAAAAGAAGTTAGTAAACTACATTGTGAATGCTGATTTAAGTTAGAAGGAAACATGTCATTATAGATTCTAACATTTTCTTACCAGGAAAAAAAAAAAGATTTAGTCAATCCAAAACCTTTCCTAATAGGAAAACATAGTTATGCGTAAGAAATTTAAGGCAAATAAAACCCAACATTAATATATTAATTTGCTTTATTTTGGAGTTAAAAGAATGTTGATTGTTTAAGCAGTTAGTGGGGAGTTTCATTCCTACCTTTTGCATACATTTGTTGACTTTTCATTTGCAGAACATGGGGAATAATGGCTTTTGGCCGTTGGTGGAACTTAGTGCTGCTTTTAGGAAGACTCATCTATTATTAATAGTGTGCTTATCTTGTGTGACAACACTACAGAGCGATGAGTAGGTTGGGCTAGTACGTTGCGCTCTTGCACCTCTTGGCAAGTAGGCTGATGGCAAGCCCCGTACTGTTGCCAATGGTTGGTGGGGCCCGTCCAGTACGACATTATGGAATGCCTTTTTGGTTGATCAAAATATAGTTAGTAAGATAGCGGTTAGCAATTTCGCTTAAGAACAAGACTCACGATCTGCTAAGCTTTATATTGATTCAAAGCCAATCGTGACTGACAGGAAATTCACAAATGATACAAACAAACAAAAGAAAAATATTAAAGTGAAAGATTTAGTAAAAAAGAGTTAGTTCTTATTAGTTAAAAGGATGGTGGTTTTTTTTGGGGAGCTTGGGACTCAATCGATGGTATAGAGTTGTTAGTTATACTTGTGAAGGTTGTTATATCATGGAGGGACAAGTCAAGTAGAGTTCGGACCGGTGAAAACAATGGTGTTGCAAATGGGCTTGAATCTTTTTAAATTAGAGCGAGAATAGTGCAATCAGACCAAAAAGATTTATTTCGTCATTTTTATTTCAATTGAATCTTGTATTCTGTTATCTTGTAAAATTTTCAACTAACAAAACTCTAAACACATCCTCAGTCTACCACATGGCTCATATGCAAGTGGTATCAAACCTTGCTTGTGGGAGCGTGTGAAACGCTACAAAAATACGTTGAGACGTGTTAAAAACAACACTTGGAACTTGGGAGGAAGTATTGTTTCGTCATCAAACTATGAAAAAAACTTGCAAAACATCTCTACTGAGTAATCGGAATATTAAAATACCAATGATCAGCAAAACGAGGATCAGATGGTATTCTTTTAAAGAAATTCAATCATATATTATCTTTATATATATATATAATATAATCTATATATTATGGACCTTATTTCTCCTCTCACTACAATAGAGGAAAGTATAAGAACAATCAGAAATTGACATGAGTATTAGTTGTCTCCCAAACTATTATAATCTAAAATCCTTTATATGAAAGTCTGAATTTTAAAATACCCCCTTCGTGTCATATATAACTAATATCTTCTACAGCCAGAATCACACTTGCAAACTTTCAATGTTTGGTATATGTG
>JAKWJA010002065.1:0-60000 GCA_027704765.1 Solanum habrochaites
CCTCCCCCCCGGGCTCCGCGCAGAAAAAAACCGCCACTAAGCGGACCATACCCACAATATTGCCATACCAAGGCTTCATCCATATAATAAATAGAAAATTAGAGAAGTTACAAGAGTAAAGTAGTTCTTACAAATCTTTACCCTTTTGTAATCATTTGAACCACCTACTTTTCATCACAATTCAAGTATAGAGCTTGTATAGCTTGTAGCTATTGAAAACAAATGCTAACACTTCAAAATAAAAAAATTAAGCCTAACATTAGGAGGTATGTTTTGAGATTTAGACCACTTTTTAAGGGCTATTATTAATAATTCTATCATTTAGAAAGTTAAAAACCAAAACGTCCATGACGTGTGGAAATTTGTTTCAAGGCGCACTAGCGTTGTATAGCTCTTTGACAAACTTTAGGAGTCGTAAACTGCATAAAAATTCTTGGAAGGGTTATCTAACATTGTTTATTGATGAATCATAGTTGATGAAAACATTGAGGGTACGAATCCCAAGAAAACCATCCAAGGGCCCTTGAAGAGGACCCCTAGCACGTAAATAGGCAACATGTCTAGGTAGGGTGCAAACACGAGAGGGGCAATCAACTGTTTGTGCAGGGATAGGATAACGAAGCGTCGACGCCCAATTACGAATTTTATGTTATTGAAACTGAGTGTTTTGATATATTTATTAGGAGGGAATATATTAACGTTTTTCTTGTACTTTAACTTATAGATAAATTTGATGGTGGGTTCTAAATTGTAGTGGATTTAGAGATCATGACTCTGAACCCTTAACCCTAGAGGCCTTTATCACGTGCTTGAATTAGGTTGTTTGTTTTGGATTCAATGACATGATTATTTGGTTTTGGTTTACTATAAAGATGATTATTGTTCTTAATTAATATTAGAAAAATAAGGTTATTTTCATCTTTCATACTTACTTCTTGAGAAGTGGCTAGATTATGTGAATGAATTGACCTAGTATTCTTGTCTTAAGCTAGGATTTAGTTATTGAATTCTGAGTAGTGATATTATAGCCTTATGATATGTTGGGTATTGTATTATGTTTATTTTATGACCAATTAGATTGAGGTATGGGTGACGGTAAGATTTATGATGTATGATGTATAGAACGAGAGTGTAAGTCTTGTAATCTCAATTTTACTTCAAAGTTTGGGTAGTTGTGATAAGTAATAATGTTAGTGTTTTCATATGCCATATTTAGACTTGATAGGGTGATATGTGTTTTAGTGAAGTTCTGAAATATGGGTAATGAGGTTTTAGTACGTGGGAATGTTACAAGATGGTGATTGTTACCAATGTGCCGGATATGATAAGATGTAATGGTGTGACCTCACGATATGAATTGTAATTAAAGGACAATACTCATGCAATTATTATTGAGATTATTATTTTAAACGATTATTTATTATACAAGGGATCGACTATGACCTAACAAAGTTATGTTATGTACATAAACACTAAAGATATTTCAATTGAAGGATGAAAGCGACTCAACTTAGGCTCGAGTGAAGTTTTAAATGGAGCTGATGACTTACTGAAGAGAATATTGACCTATACTGGTCTCCTGTGGTTGTTGATGTTCCAAAGGAATACTAATCAAATGAGATTCCCATCAGAGGAGGACTTAAAATCTCAAAGTGGTTATGTTAAAGCGGTATACCAATCTCTTAATTATGGAAATATGTCCCCCGTAGGAAGCCTAGCTAGGGATCCACCTAGAAAAGAACCGTTATGTTTTGGTGTTACTTTGGTGGTCGAACACCTTCCACGGTTGTAAGGTTTACAACCAGTATTCCCATACTTACATCTGTGGTCTATGTAGTTTAAGCAAATGTTCCCTAAACTAAATTGAAGAATGAAGTATATAAAATAGTTAGGTGACTTCAGAGGTTTGACTAGCTTAGGTTAGGGGTATGGGACTCGTACTTATGCCATTAATACTTAGCCTTGATAGAATCTTTAGGAACTTGATATTATGTATGTAGATCAATATGATGATATAATGAAAGATGTTGATGCTA
The DNA here is from genome assembly GCA_027704765.1 of Solanum habrochaites. NCBI lineage: Eukaryota > Viridiplantae > Streptophyta > Magnoliopsida > Solanales > Solanaceae > Solanum > Solanum habrochaites. The sequence continues at coordinate 2,037 of JAKWJA010002065.1, forward strand.
CAATAGAATGGTATTATATGATGATGATGATTATCTTTATGAACAGTATGTGGATATATTATAGTTTATTAAAGTTGGAGTGTTATGTATTCCTTAAAGGTTATTATTATGTGAAGTTGGACTTTGATGTCTTGTTAGGATACGATTGAGGAAAGCTTATGAGGATTTGCTTGGTTATTGCATTTATTAATTTATGACTTATAAGGATTCATCGTAATTTCTTGTATGATTTATAATGGAGTATGGTTACAACTCTGTTAAGGCTTGTGATGTTATCTGTAATCGATTATAATAGATTATGGATTGAAGTCTGTTTATATGCATATTACTTTTTGAGTTAGTAAGATGTTTGTGTTGTTATTGGTATGACTTGGCTTGATTATGCACAAAACTGTTTTTTAAAGGGTTGACATGACAATAGCCTGGTTTAAACTAACCCATGTCCCTTGTAAAGCATGTTTTGTTTTGATATTACATGTGACATCTGGTCGGTATACGTTGGACAGGGCATACGAACCTCCTATTTTCGGCCTTTGCCTAAAAATTTAGGTTCTGGTTGTAAATAAAGTCTCATCGATATGACTTGAACAAGACTTGGAATATCTCTACCATCCAAGTGGGTTAGGTGACTCACTTGGCGAGGCGATTGTGCCAGTGTTTTTTTATGGAGTTCATCTGTATTTATAACTCGTATGTCATTCTATTTCATTTGAGTACGATGTGGAAAGATATTATGTGTCTCCATTTACAGTGATGAGGGGATACAACCCAAATTAATGATCGTTTAGATGGGTATGAGATGAGAAATCTTTGAGATACTTTAATCTTATATATATTATATAGATCTGTGTGGGGTGGGTGTGTTGTGTGTGTGTGTGCGGTGTGTGTGTGTGAGTGTGTCTGTGTGCAATGCGCTTGCGCGCAATAATAGTAGGAGCTAGTAACCCTCCTATACGAACGGTATGTGTATACTCGATAAAATATTTATTATGTGTATTAAGAGGTCTATGTAAACCTCCAATTATATGCAATGAAAAACTTTTAATTTTTCCCATTTTTGAATATGAAAGTAAATATGTAAGACTGAGAGGTAGTTCTTAGTCCTTAAAGAGGACGACTACGTCTGTTACGTCTAGGGGGTGGTGAAAAACTTGATGTGAAAAAATTGGTAATAGAGAATGAGGTTGAATCAATAAATTTAGTCGATTGTCTCATTCTCTCAAAACACGTTATGTAGGTTTGTATTCAAATGTGAAGTTGCGCCACACTTTGGAATGGGAATCTAATTGTGCTTGCTTACGAATCTCCATCTTTCTTGGAAAAATCCCAATTGTTGGTGCCTTTAGCGTGTAACATATTGTATGATTTCACCGGAAATCTTGTAATTTTAGTTTTATTAGGTAATGAATACTCAAGCAATGCGGTCGGCTATACTTGAGAAGAGATTTCCAATCCGGGATCCTCCCTGTGGTGATCATGTCCCTACCTTGAGAAGTATACTAATGTTGACCAATCTCCGGTCAAACCTCCACCATTGATGGATGGTACATAAGGTCTGACCTTATTTTATTGTCCCAAGTCGGCACCGTTTAAGGCTAAATATATCGAGGTGCCCAAGCTAATTGGGAGATTATAACCCGAGCTCATCAACAAGTTGATAGTATGGCTTTCCGTCTAAGGGATTCACGAGAGCATCCTCCTTACATGTATGGGTCCAAGTTTTATGAAGACCCCCAGAGCTATTATGAGTAAACAATACTACTATTGCTATGGGCATTTTTCTACTAGAGAGAAGTTCAGACTTAGACCACATACGTAAAATCAAGACGTGTGGAATAAAAATTGGTATGTTCAAAGGAGGGATTATTATAGTCCTTCTTATGGGTGGAAAAGTGACTTGAGAGAGCTTTAAGAAGTCATTTATTGATCATTTATTCCTGGGGCATGCAGGGAGGCCAACAAAGATGTGGAGTCACAACCTTAAGTCAATGAGTATGAGTGTGCATGAATACTACTGTCAAATTCATTAATTTTTCCAAATAAAAATATGCTCCTGTCTTAGTTTCTACTTATAAATGAAATGAATCCTGTTATAAAGGGGTGAGAGGCTTTGCAAGGGGCTTTCATTCAGATATTCCTTAATGGACAGCATGAACAATTTCCCGTATTATGTGCTATGCGAGAAGAGGAAGGTGGAGGAGGCAAGGGGTAGAGAAATAATAGAGATTCTTAGAGGGTTAAGATCTGTGATGGTATAATCCACAAAATAAAGGGTTTGAAATCTAAGACAATCTAGATTAAAGAACAAGGTTTCAAAGCAAGTTTCATCAAAATTCCGTAATTAAGGCTCGTGAATGCTTATAAGAGCTTAAGTCTAGAGTCCAAAGGGAAAAGGAGTAGGATCTCACAAAATCAAAGCCTACATGTGCCAAGTGTTTGAAAAGGGTCATCTTGGTGAATGCTTTGTAGGAACGGGAAATTGCTTTGAGTTGTGGCAAGAAAAGAGCAAGAAGATGGTCTCAAGGAGATGGGACTGTCATACTGGAAGGGTCAAGCGAGGGTGGTCAAGCTCAAGCAAGTGGTGTCTAGTGATGCTCCTAAGAAGAACCGCTTCGATGCTCTTCACTCTAGGGTGGGGGAGAAAAGAGATTATCTGATTATGGTGACTGGGATGTGGAAGATGCATTAATATTGTATATTATATGTTTTACTTGATCCGGGTGTACTTGTATTTGTTTACACCTCTGAGATATTCAAAATTAACGTTTACCCAATATCTTTGACCAAACTTTCATGCCTTAAAAACGTTCTAGTGTCCAGACGTATGAGAAATTTCAATTTTGTTATCTATTTCTACCGGAATCAAATCCCATTTAAAGGTCCTCCTTATCGGTTGGCTTTGACGGAATTGAGCAGTAGAGTAGAAGGATCAACTAAATATTACTAGACAAACGACTTTATTAGCCTAGGAATTCTCCATGGGTGTGCTCTAGTGTTGTTTGTTAAAGGAATGAAGGAATGGGTCCTTTGAGAATGGTATTATTACCGCTTAACTCAAAAAGTCATTATTTAAGAATAAGGTTATCCTGTCTCAATCGGATTGATGACTTGTTTGAGTCAACTTAATGGGAGAGATAGAGATACTTTAGTAAAATTGACTTTAGATTTGGGTATCACTAACTTAGGAGGATGGTTTTGGTGAGACATACCAAAGATGACATTTCTGACTAGGTATGGGCACCTATGAGTTCTTGGGTAATGAAAATTTCGGTCTGCACTAATGCTTTGGCAGCATTCATGAAACCTAATGAATAAGGTTAAGGGGTTTGGAAAGTTACCTAGATTCATTTGTCATTGTTTCATTGACAACATTTGGTATATTTAGAATAATGAGGTGATAACATAGGTCATTTGCGGGTGGTTATTGACAAACCCCTTAAGGAAAATAAATTGGTTTTCCAAGTAAAGCAAGTGTGAGTTTTGGTTTGTTTTAAGGTCCCCCGAGTGACAGTGCTTGGTGATATTCTATACTAGGGGTTGGGTTGATCGAAGGAAAATTGAGTCGGTGAAAAAATGTGGACTAGACATTGAATCACATAGACATTAGGGTTTCTTGGGTTAAGAGGGTTAATCGGGGTGGTTGTGGATGGTTTTTGCATCCATTGTATCTCCTTGACCACTTGATCCAAAAGTGTAATGAAATTTAAGTGGTCGTAGGCTGTGTGAGACAAGAAGAAAAGCCTCCAAATCGATAGCTTACTTTGTCTCGGTTGTTAAACCTAACTGGAGGGTACAAAGGGGTTTGTATTGCTGTATGGTGATGCATCCAGTGTGTGTTGGGGTGTGTGTTGTTGCTGAGCAAACAAAATGGAAAGGTGATAGCTATTATTAATATAAGAAAAACTTAGCTGCAGAAGAGAAAATATCTGACTCATGATTTTAGTTAGCCTCTTGTATTTGCCTTGAAAAATATGGAGGCATTACTCATATGATGTCATGTTGAGTCTTCACCAACCAAAGAGGCCCAATAATGTTTAATCTAAAAGAGTTGAATCTCTAACAAATAAGGTGGTTAGGATTGGTGAAATAATTACGATATTAGTGTCCTGCTATCACCCGCACAAGGCCAATGTGGTTGCGGATGCTCTAATAGTTTATGGACTATGGGGTAGTGTGTTCACACACTAATAAGCCAAGAAAAAGAAAGAACTAGTGAAAAAAGGTTATTTAGTTGACTAGGTTGGTTTGTTAAGGTTGAAGGTGCTCTAAATTTGGTGTTATGGTCCATCAAAACTCTAAGTCACTTTAGTGGTTAAGGTGAAGCCCAAACAACACCTTGATCAACCATTGATGGCAGTGGAAAGAATAAGAGAGTGGAGTGGAAAAAGAATGTTCTCGGTAAGTGGAATGAGTCATTATACTTAGGGGGATGGTTTTGTTTTTGGAGGAGATGTTGTTTTATTTGTTGGTTGTTTTTAATTACCTAGGGAGATTATAGGTTCCTGATTGTCGATATGTTGAGGGTTTGAGGATCGGATCCTTGAGGTATTAGTATATAATAGTTAGCCCAGGGGTCCCACCTAATCCATTCGTCGATTTCGAAAAACAAAAAAAAAAAAAAAAGTACCATGACCGTGGGAAATATTTTTGTATGGAAGGCTTTGAAGAAGGAAAAAAGTGAGAGTTTGTTGCTACTGTCCCAATTGCAACAAGTAAAATAATAACATCAAACGTCGGGTGTTGGGTGGCTTCTTTGTGTGGTGGCTTACTACAAAGAAACTCCTAATTCCGACTATGGAATTGGAAAGAGGAAATTGGAAGAAGACATCAATATGGTTTTGTAGTGGGTTTTCATCGGACATAAAAAAAACAAATGACTCTAAGTTGGGATTATAGATAGGTTGTCATATTTACGCTATTTATTCCTTTCAAGTATACGTCTTTGGCGGAAAATTATGCTATACGATCTTCAGTTAGAGAGTGTGTGTTGCCATGTATTCCGTTATCGTCATACGGATCGGGTGGGATGCCGGTGTGCACAATTCACAATAGTTTTGGATGGGTAGGTCATTTCAAAAAAGTTTTGTGGTACAAGGTCTGAAGTTGAGTACGGCTTTTCATCCCAAAATTGATGGTCATACAAGCGGGAACGCGCTTATCAAACACTTTAGTATATGCTCAGGGTTTGTATTAATTGATTTTAAAGGGAATTTGTGATAAGTATTTTCCTTGGTGGAGTTTTTTATAATAATTAGCTTTCATTCACCATCTCCATGGGGCTCTGTGAAAGCCTTAAAAGCCTTATAGTGTAGGAGGTCTTATTAGGTCTCATATGGATGGTTTTGAGTTGAAGTGGGTGAGCTTCGCCTGCTTGTCCGATTTCAATTATAAGAATTGGAGGGAAAGTTTTATTATAAGGGAACCAGCTTTGTTGCCCAATAGTAGTGCCACATAGACCTTAATCGACCAAAGGCTTATGCCGAACATAAGCGGGGGATTTAGGAGTTTGAAAGAACGGGTGTCGATAACGGTATTTGAAAATTTCACCTATGAAGGGATTTTTTTAGATTGTTAAGAAAGGGGGAAGTTGAAGTTAAGTTCTCCTTATGTGGTTACCAATGAAATTTTGCAAAGGGTTGGTAAGGTGCCTATGAATTGAACTCCCTAGAGACTTGGCTTCGGTTCATCCGGCTTTCCATGTTTTCTATGTTGAGAGTTGTATGGTGATCGAAGCCTAGTCTTCCTATTGAGTGTCTGTGTCAAGGATAAACCTCTCCAATGAAGACGGTCCAGTTCAAATTCTTGATAGGAAAGTGTGCAGACGGTTTTTTGGAGGAATAATATGTGTTTTCCGGAAAAGTTTTTAGGAATAATCACATAGTTTATGGGTACAACATGAGGACGGCCGAGGACGGACATGAAGTATCGTTACCCTCAATAATTTTGATTAAATAAGTGGTAGTTATAATTTCTAATAATGAAAGTAATAATGAATAGAAATAAAGTTGCTTGAATTTGATGAAGTCTTTGCAAATGTGCATTTTGAATGCATTACATGAGTACAGTGAAATGGGACTTCAAAACTGAAATTTTTCCTTTTTGTTTGTTTGAGCTTGTTTTGCATTTTGATGTGGTGAGCATCATAAAATAAAAAGTTGTGTATCAGATTGAGAAGGTATGAACTTAGTTTAATGACCATGAAAATATGTTGAGTTATGTGCCTGTGAGAAAGGATATACCTCATGGAAATGTTTTGAGGCCTAAGCCTCATGTGTGGGGAAATTGATTTTTTGAAATTTTGCCTTGTTGAAAATGAATATTTATGTATTTTTTATGTAGATTGGTCGGGGCTTGCTTACTATGATGTCTTATTTCCTTCATCAAAGAATTTGATTGTCCTTCGGACGACTGTTCCTAAGGGGGGGGGGATAGGGGGGGATAATGTAACACTTCAAAAATCTACAAAATTTTATTTAAAGCCTAACATAGGTGTTTATGGTTAGATACAGTAGTTTTAAGGGGTTACAAGAAACATGTGTTCATTTAGGAAGTTTAGAAAACAAAACGTCCACGACTTTTTTGGACAAATTTAGTTCAAGGGGGCATAAAGTATCTTCGTCTATTTGACTAACTTTTTACAAGTCTTAAATGCTTTGAATTTGGTGAAAAGGGTGGCCGAACATGGGTTAGTGACTTTGTGGTAAAAATATCCAGAACGACTCCCCAAAGACCAACCAAAAGGTCCCTTGAGGGGGGAAGACCCTTATCGCGAGGATGGCCGCAATGCCTTGGTTGTGTGAAAACCAGAGAGCCACCAACTATTGTGTTGGATGGATATTTTGCATGGGGCGTCGATGCCAACCGTCATCGCACATTAGAAAATTGATGGATCCATCACAAGGCAAAAAATAACGTCCTTGTCAAATGATGAGTGTTAGATAGAGGTGGACAAGTGTTCGACTCCAAACGGGACTATCAAAATGGGGCACATTCTGTGAGGGGTCCATTTTCCGGCATGTTTTAAGTTATGTCCTAACTAATTAATTAGGTGATTGGTTTGTAAGTAAGGCTTTTTAAGGTAGTAATTAAGTTAATTTGACCCTCAATACCAAACACAACTCTCAAAAACAATTCATTTTCATTCTCTTGTTGACTCCTCTCTATTGGAAAACACATTCAGGCAAAGGTAGGGGAGGTTTTGGGGCCTTTGTAAAGGGGAGATATTTCCAATCAAATATTCATCAAACTTAGGTATGGATCGAATTCACCTTTCAGACTTCTTTATCAAAAGGGCTCCTTCAATGTATTCTAAAAGTTTAAAGTTTTCAAGTGGCTTTCATCCAATTACGAATTGAATGTTTATAACTGATTTGTCAGGTTTGTTGTTTATGATTTATTTAGGGCGATAGTAAATAGATTAACGTTTATTTTTAACATGGTTATGATAATTGTGCTTGGCTTGGTCTAAATTGTAGAACAGGACTCTCACCATAAAACCCTAGTTTTGATTATTATGTGAGTTTTAGGTTGTTGTATTTATTCAAGGAACTTATATTGGTAGATTACTATTATATAATGTTGTTACATATTAAACATGAAAACAAAATTAGGGTGATTTGTATCGTCTTTCATACTAGTTCTTGAGAAGTGATCTAGATTATGAAATTTATCTACGTATCTTGTATTATGCTTTATTTAGTACTTAATTATGGTTGTAGTAGTCTTCTACCTTTTATCATGTTGCTTATTGAATTATATGATTTATGACCTAATGAGGTTAGTATGGGTTTAATGGTAAGAACTTTACGATGACTATTAAGGGACTTGGTAAGTCTTTTAAATCCCTATTCTTTCTTCAAGGTGTGGTTAATTGTGATTAGCATTTAATCTGGTGTTGGAATATGCTATATCTAGATTGATAGGGTGATATGATGTCGAATTTAAGTTTAGAACTGTGTGAGGTTGAGTAAGAATGGGTGAAAATTATAAGGATGGTGATGCTTTACCAATGTGCCTTAATATGTATATGTAAGGTGGGGAGCCTCACTATATGCATTTAATGAAAGGACTAACTCATGCAATTCACTGAGATTATGATGATGGATGATTGATGATTATACAAGGTTTTAGACCTAGACCTTACTATGTTATGATGTTAATAAAGAGGTTATGACATTTCAAGAAGAGACTTAGCATAGCAACCGAGTCAACTTGACAAATGGGAGGCGATAACTTCCCTAAGAAAAAGATTCACCCTATAGTTTTACATGTGCTGTGGGATGGACTTCCCAACTAGGAATGACTCATCCATTAGATTCCCCTGGGAGGAGCCCCCCCAATTTCAAGTTGGTATGTCGACCGAGATCATACTATATCTTAGTCTCGAAACTATGTTCCTTAATAGGATGACTAGCCTTAGGCATCCACCTAGAAATCTTGAGTTTTACTCTAGGCCCAGAATAGACCACCTTCTATCGGTATAAGGGTTTTTATACAAGCAGAGGATCCACAACTTAGGTCAGTGGGTCTATGTCGACTGAAGAAAGTGTTCCCCTAAACTAAATAAAAATGAAGCAAAAGCAATGAAAGTATAAACTAACTAGGGTGACTTCTAGGTTTTTACTTAGCTTAGGTAAGAGGAGGACTATACTTATATCTTGGCACACTTAGCCTGATGGAAAGCTTTAGAAAGTTGCTACTAGGTTTGTATATGATAATGATTGTATTATGTGATAATATGTTGATTCTAGTCACGACCCCAAATCAGGGACGCGAACTGGCACCCACATTTACCCTCCTATGTGAGCGAAAACCAACCCATTAAACCTTAACATTTCAAGATATATCACAGGAAAATAATGCGGAAGACTAAACTATTAATAAAAAACAATTCATACTAGTTATTATTATCCCCACAATCTGGAATCATCATAACAAGAACATCTATTCAAATTACTTAACTAGGAAATTCTAAGAACACAACAATAACTAAAGGTAAGTCCATGCCGGAAGTTCAAGCATCAAGCTTGAAGAAGAAGACCCAGTCCAGCTAGGACGCTTATTCGCTCACCCTGATTTCCGATGAAGTGAAGTACTGCTAGCTCTGCTTTGTTGAGTGAAGTTGACAGAATTTGCTGCATTACACAAATAACAAAGAGGAAAACAGAAAGTAGGGGCGTCAGTTACAACCACACGTACTGAGTAGAGTAAGATATTCATCGGCAACACTCAAAATAGGAAACAGTATATATCAATAATTAATGAATAAACTACATACTCAAACAGTAGCAATAACAACATGAATTCATTCAATAACTTACAAACCGAGTTTCTCACTGAGGACTTCAGCTCAAACCATATGTTTTGGGATAGTTCATGAGAGTTGAGTATATTCATTATCTTTCAAGATTTCATATCTTTCTTCATGTGTGTCGGTACGCGGACACTCCGATCTCTATTCTATCCTGGTGCGGAACGGGCACTCCGATCTCATTCTATCCTGGTACCGGAACGTGGCACCGATCCATTATTCTATTCCTAGGTCGGAACGTACACTACGATCCTCATATCATTCTATCCTGGATAGGAAAGTCGGCACCCGATCCATTATTCTATCCTCGGTGTCGGAACTGAACTCCGATCCCTCATATTCATTCATCCCTGGTACCGGAACGTGGGCACAGATCCATATATTCTATCCTGTGTCGGAAGTGACACTCCGATCCTCATTCTACCTGTGGTACCGGAAGTGGCCACCCGATCCCTAATTCATCAAGCCTTCTTTTACAATAAGGCATAATCATTCTCATGATAATATATCAAGCTTTTTCATACTAAGGCATCATCATCTCCATATATAATATATCAAGGGAATTAGGGGTCTTTAAGATTGGGCTTTGCCTTTGGGATTCAATAACTTCATTCATGCTTTGTTAATTCTCACAATTTTATCATAATCATGCAAAGGCATTACAATAAGCACATGCAGGGTTTACAATATATCAACAAATAATATTCAACTATAAGAGTTCACTACGAATATGGAACTAAACCATAACTACCTCCACGAAGAAATTGAATCAAAACAAGCGATCTTCTTCGGTTCTCATCTCTCTACTCGTTCGATTTCTTCCTCTCGTGTCTGTGTCTGTTCTTTGGGTTTTGTGTAGTGTCAAACCCTGCTTCTTGACCCTAATGAATATATAATTATAGTTTTAAAAGATGGCACTAATAATCCACTAATTAACTTAAGGTTACCTCTTTAACCCCAGTACTTAGACTTATTAACATTACCTCTAACTTATAATTAACGCAGGAATCAGGAATATAGTCAAAAAGTCCTTAAAACGTTGTAAAGAAACTCCGACCCGAACTGCGGATGCGTTCAGCCCGTTCCGGGACGGGCCGTCGCGCCTGCCCGACGGTCCGTCCTGCTGTCCGACAAGGTCCAGAGAAGAGCCTTGTTTTTAGTGGATGGCCTTGTGACGGGCCGTTCGAGCCTTGCGACGGTCGTCCTGCCATTCCGTCATGGCGTCAGAGAGCGATTTCAGTACCCAATTTCGATTTTCTAAGTGTTTGGAAACGACAACCTCCACGACGGTCCGTCGTGACCTTGCGGTCCGTCGTGGCCTCCGTCACCTATTGACCGTTTCCAGAATAAATCTTGTTGCTCAAACGATCTACTCCATAAACAGGGTTCAGTACAATAGATACCATTTACCATAGTTCGTCCACCGAAACATCAAAAGAAGAAAAACAATGGCGAGAAGGAGTACCTGAATCGTGTGAAAGATGTGGGTATTTTCTTGTATATCCGCCTCCTTCTCCCAAGTTAAGTAGCTCTTCACGGTCGATTCTCCATTGAACTTGATGGCGGCACTCTCTTCGACCTCAATTGCGAAAATCTCTATCTAAATATAGCAACTGCGTTCCTCTTCATAAGTCAGTTCTCATCCAAAAACACTTGAGGCACCCAACGGATAATGTAGTTTCCCATCTCAATGGTTATAGTTTCAACATGGGACACATGAATACCGGAATGCAACTCCGACAGGCCCCTGGGGCAAGGCTAAGTCATAAGCCCATCCCCTATTCGCTTTAGTACCTCAAATGGTCCAAATACCTTGGACTTAGCTTACCTCTTTTGCCAAAAACCGCATTTCACCCCTTCATGGGGAACCTTCAACAAAGACTTGTCCCTTCATGAACTTCCAAGTCTCGACCTTCCGGTCTGCATACTCCTTGTCTACTTTGCGACTGCTAGAAGCTTTTTCTTAATGCCCTACCTGTTCTACGAATCCCTCAAAAGATCGGTTACCCCAAGGCTAACTCGAATGCGATCAAACCAAACCAATGGGGTATCTACACCTCCTCCAAATACAATGCTTCAAATGGAGCAATATCATACTGGAGGGATAGTATTATTGTACGAAAAACTCTGCCAAAGGTAAGAAAGGCTATCCCAATGGCCACCAAAACTCTAATCACGCACTATGCGCGAAAGCATATCCCCAACACTTGAATCGTTCGCTCAGACTGGGGACCATCGGTCTGAGGATGGAACGCGGTACTAAGGTCCAACCTAGTACCCAATTCTGCATGCAATGTTTTCCAAAACTTAGAAGTAACTGAGTACCTCTATCTGATTATATGGATAGTGGAAACTTCCATGCAATCGAAACAACCTTATTGAGATGTAAAGTTTGGCTAATTCTCTGCATTGTAAGTCACCTTCCTTGACCGATATGAAATGAGCAGACTTTAGTCAATCTGTCCACAATTTACCCAATTGAAACACACCTTCCCAGTGTCTCGGAAGACCAACACAAAGTCCATTGCAATTCTCCCCACTTTCCATTCAGGAATGGCATTCTGTGAAGTGTCCTCCGGGCCTTTGGTGTTCTATATTCACTGTGACAGTTTGGACACTTGGGCAATAAAGTTCAACAATATTTGCCTTCATTCTCTCCACCAAAAGTGTTGTGTTTTAGTTCGCGTACATCTTGGTTGCCCCCGGATGTATAGAATACCTTAGAAATATGGCTTCTGCCAGAATAATAGTATGATCAAATCATCAATGGGGGTACACATACCCTTCACTTAATCCTCAACCCACCTTCCTCGTCGATCGTTGTTCTTTAGCCTCTCCTCGCAACACTTTATCTTGGATTCGCCTTAGTTTCTCATCATCAAAATGTTTTCCCTTAAGTTGTCAGAAAAGACGATCTCTGACTCCACACTAGCCAAACAATCCTCCCTTCTATTTATTTCCAACCTCATCAAGGTTAGCCAGAGTCTGAACCTCTCTAGCCAAGGGCGTCTAGAGGCTTGCAAATGAGCAGGCTTCCCAAGGCTTTCCTCTTTCTACGCAAGGCATCGGCCACAACATTCGCTTCCCCGGATGATACAAAATAGTGAGGTCATAGTCCTTCAATAGTCCATCCATCTCCTTTGCCTCAAGTTCAATCTTTATAGTAAAGACATACTGAAGGCTAATAAGATGATCCGTGTTAGACCTCACACTTAACCCCATATAAATAGTGTCTCCATTGCTTCAATGCAAACACTACCGCGGCCACTTCAAGTCATGAGTGGATAGTTACGTTCATTGCACTTTTAATTGTTTGAGGCAAAGGCAATCACGTTCTTCTCTTGATTAGGCACTGCAACCCAAACACGAATACAGGATGAACATTCACAATAAACAATGAAGTTATACCCTCTTACGCAAGGTGAGGATAGGTGCGGTAGTAACAAAGTCTTAACCTTCTGAAAGCCTTTCCTCACATTCATATGACCTACACAAAGGAACATTATGCTTAGTCAAGTTCGTTAAATGGGAAGCAATAGAGAGAATCCTTTAACAAGCTGGCGGGGGGTAGTAGCTAGCTAAACCCAACAAAAATCCGTATTTCTGAACATTAGTGGGTCTTACCAATTCTTCACTGTCTCAATCTTAGAAGATCTACCCATCACCCCTCCTTCGAACCACATGCCCCAAGAAGGCCACTGCATCTAGCCAAAACTCACAATTAGAGAACTGCGTAAAGCTTTTTCTCCCTCAAACATTTCCAACTAACCCTCAAAATGCTCCTCATGTCATTCTTACTTTTAGAATATATCAGTATTCATTATAAATACGGATCACAAAGAGGTCCAAATACGGCTTAAATATCCCGTTCATCAAGCTCATGAACTGCAGCAGGGGCGTTCGTTAATAAGACCAAAAAGCCATCACCACAAAGTCGTAATGTCCATACCTTCGTTCGAAAAAAGCAAGTCTTTGGCACATCCGTTGCCCGATTTTCAAAGTTATGATAAACGTGATCTAAAGTCAATCTTAGAGAAGACACACGCACCTGGTATTGAGCGAAATAAGTCATCAAATGCGAGGAAGAGGATTATGTTCTTAATGTACCTTGTTCAAACTGTCGGTATTAGTCTATGCACATCCGAAACTCCCATCCTCTTTCACGACAAAAACCGGAGCAACCCCAAGGAGATGCAATTGGTCTTAATGAAGCTGTGCTCAAACAACTCTGAAATTTGAGCCTACCTCTCTAACTACCCGCTGGGAGCCTTTATACGGGGGTATAGAAAGGGGCGTGTGCCCGGTTCAAATCGAACAGAAGTCAATCTCCCCTATCTGGTTGGAGGCATACGAGGAAGATATGCAGGGGAACACCTCCAAAAACCGCGGATACGAAAAACCGACTCAATCGAAGACTTGGGTAGTGTCATCCCTTGAGATGGGCCAAGAAGCTAAACACCTTTAATAACCATTTTCGAGCACGAAGAAATGAATGATAGCACGGATTGAAGTGAGTCACCCTCCCACACTACCGGAATCTTGTCCCAGGCTTGGCCAATAATGTCACAGTTTTAGCATTACCAATCAAGATCGCAAAAAATTTGCGAGAAAGCCAAGTCATAACCCAAGAATACATCAAAAGTCACCCATTTCTAAAAATACCAAAATCTACATAAGTGTTGTCCCCACCAAAGTTCACAAAACAAGGACCGATGTACCTTTTTTTCAACTAACACAGACTCACCCACCGGTGTAGGAACACGATAGGCATGTCACGTATAATTCACAATGCAATTGTAGACCATAGCCAATGATGACGATAAGATACATATGAAAACGTGGGAGCCAGGGGCAAATAATACAGATGCCATGCCAACACAAACCAAAAGATTTACCTGTGAAACAGGCATCAGACGCCTCGCTTCAGTTCCCAGGAAAGGAAAAAAAAAAGCGTAATTAACAATGGGCCCTTTATCGTTTGTCTGTCCATTGCCCCTACCATGTTGCGTGTAGTGGTGGCCCTTTTGCCAATCACCTCTGCAGTTGTGATGACACCTTACCTCGGGACCACCACGTCCTCCAGAGAAAAGCGGCCTCTAATGAACCCACTTTTTTTCTACCTCTAGCTAGTGGGGTTCTGTAACTCTGGTTTGGACAATACCTTTGATGTGTCCAACTCCCAACATCCTAACATCTCAGGGTTCAGCATAGGTCTCTCGAGTAGTGTTGACCTTTCTGAGGTGGACCCCCAACTACAGTCTGTACGGTGAAGCTGAATTGGTCGACTTGAGACCTCGGAGCTCGGTCCTCTAGAGTGAGAACATGTAAAAACTAGCTCCCCTCGAACTTTTCGATGTCAGACTGTAGTGTGAGTCGTCGGCTCACTCCTTCCACCTCTATCACAAAGTCATACCCCTCTTGAAGGATGTTGCGTAGACGCTACCTGTAAGGCTGCAATCCGAACTCCGACCTCAACCCTCTTCACAAAAAGGCGCGAATCAGCTTCTGTGGACTGAAACAAAAGTGGGTGGCGTATCGGGTAGTGCGCCGAAATTAGCATCATACGCGTTAACTGTCATCCGCCCTTGCTCTAGACTCAAGAACTCGTCCTTTTTCTATCTCTCAAAGTCCTTGGGATAAACTTCCCATAAACAGGGTTAGGGGGGGAGAAATGATTCCCAAGTCATAGGTGGTGGCCACCTGTTGGTTGACACTCAACAGTGACCAGCCACCACGTTTTGGGTTCCCTTGAAAAACTGATAGCTCCGAATCAACGCCAGCCAAACCGTTCTACTGGATACCCATATTGGGTAGTAGCTCTATGACAATCAACCAGGGGCTGGGCGTGTCTGCGGGGGGTTTGGCGGGGTGGAGGGTTGGGGGCAGGCGGGGTGTGGTCGGCGGGGCTGTTGGGCTAGACAACATACTCATCTCACTTAATGGCTACAAACACTAGGCAATCAAGAAAAAAAAAAAACTAAAAAATCATAAATCATTCAAAACAAAGAGCAACTCACAACCACCATCAATTCGCTCAAAAAACTAACTTTATCTTAAATATAAACAAACTAAACCCAACCTTAACCAAAATTACACACAATATAAAACTCCGCGCGACTCTCCAACTAAATAAACAAAACAAAAAAAAACAAACAAAAAAGTCGGGGGGGGGGGGGGGGGGGGGGGGGGGGGGGGGGGGGGGGGGGGGGGGGTGTTTGTTTAAAAAAAAAAAAAACACAAAAAAACGGGGGGGGGTGGGGGGGGTGGGGGGGGGGGGGGGGGGCGGGGGGGGGGGGGTGGGGGGGGGGGGTGGGGGGGGGGGGGGGGGGGGGGGGGGGGGGGGGGGGGGGGGGGGGGGGGGGGGGTGGGGGGGGGGGGGGGGGGGGGGGGGGTGGGTGGGGGGCATCCTATCGATTCTGCGCCCTAAAGACTGGAGGGTTCAATTTCAAGAAACTTACTGAAAAGTCATGTGATTTTTTTTTCATTTGTTCATAATAGGGCCAGTAGTCCAGACGTGGAAATGTGGGCCTTACCAATGATGCAGCCATGCGGGGAGCATAGTAGCCGCAGGTCGTACTATGAAACGGAGGTGTTGGTGTAGAAACCACTGGAGGTGCCTGACCATGATCGGATAAACACACTAAGATAAGCAGTACTTGGTTGATCATCTCTGGGGTAGGTTGGGGGGTGGCCATTTCCTCATTCCGCCCTGTTCATTCTCCCCTTCCTCCCCCTCCCTTATCACCTCCTCGGTTGGTGGAGGAGTCAAGCCCTAGTATCAGATGGACTAGGTGCTTGTTCTTTCCCCTAGAGGACGTCCCCCACAAACCTCTCCCATGGCCTCTTGCCGTTGCTCTTCCTCGAGCCACAGCCCAGTGCGCTGGCTCAGTAGTTTCTTGTCTTTCCGTGTTGCCTGCTGGTTGCGGGTAGTTGCTTAGTCTAACCATTGCGAAATAGAGTGAAGATGGTCAGATACCAAGTGTCTCGCCCAGATACCAATTGGAACTCAAGTAGTTAGCACGAAAGAAGAAATGAAAGAGTGGAAATTTCCTAAAGTCTTATAAGCCTCTCAAGGAAAAGTAAAGGGCGTCACCATACCGTTCCTTAAAGACTCTTACTAGATCCTGTTCTTGTGTGATGGAGACCAATGAACCTAATGCTTGATACAAGTTGTCAGACCCAAATCAGGGACGCGATCTGGCACCAACCATTACCCTCCTAGTGAGCGAACCAACCATCTAAACCTTCAATTTAAAGATAATCAACAGAAAATATGCGGAAAAGACTCTTACAAATCATTAATAAAACACAATTCAATTACTATTATTATTATCCCCAAAATCTGGAAAGTCATCATACACAAGAACTCTATCTCAAATAATTACTAGGAATGTCTAAGAACAAAATAAACTAAACAGGTCATTACATTCTGAATATAAATCGTATTGATATGGATGAGGATTATCCTTATGCAAAATGTATTTGGTTATATTATGAAAGTTATAAGTTATTTAGTCTTAAAGGTTTATATTATGGAAGTTGTACATGGTTATGGTTTCTGTTGGGAGATACTTTATTGAGTAAGGCTATGTGTTTGCTTGGTACTTGCACTTGTGACTGATAAGAATTCGAGCCAATTGTCTTGCGTATTAGATATGGTTTACTCTTATTCATGAATGCTTTTTTTTCCCTTTTTTTTTAGTTATTATTTGGTGATAGGGTTTTGTGTAGATTATGGAGGATTCAACTATGTTGTATGTCTTATTACTTTTTTGAGTTAGAGTAAGCATATGTTTCTGTCCCTTCGTATGACTTGATGTGAGTATGCAACACGCCTTTAAAGGGTTAAAAAGCCCTGGTTTAAACTAAAATGCCCTTTAGCATATTTTGATCTTATATGTTCATATGGTCGATTCTTAGTGCAATTGCCTCCTACTAACCCCATTTTCTTCCATTCCAAACATGTTAGTCCCGCGTTGTTTTAAGTATAAATTGAACAATGAAGAAGGCTTGGATATTCTCTACTATAAGGGGGTAGAGTCCTCACTGTTCTGAGGGCGATGTTAATATCTAGCTTTTATGGAATTGCTGTAATTTTATAGACTCTTATGATAATTCTATTTTCATTTTGATTACGATTTGTTATAATTATATATGATCCTTTACATTGATAGTAGGGATATGCCAAAAAATGCTATGATCGTTTAGATGGTAAGATATGAGAAATCTTTGAGATGATTTTATATATATATATTTTTATCTACATATCTATCTCTCTCTCGGTGTCGTGTGTTGTGGTGTGTGTGTGTGTTAAATAAAAGTAGAAGGCTATGCATCTTTCTATAGAAGGGTTATGTTATACTTAATATGAATATAATATTATGAGCATGTAGAGGTCTATGTAAACCTCCAAGTAGATAAATTAAAAAGTTTTAATTTTTTCAATTTTTTGACTATGAATGTTATGATGTAAGACTAAAAAGGTATTCTAGTCCTCAAAGAGGAAAACGAGGTCCAGTTACGTCTAGGGGTTGTTAAGTCATGATAAGCTACTACAAGACCAAGCTACAAATAGTACACGGCATCACCAACTACTAGAAAGTAGAAGAAAGACATATATCTTAAAAAAATTGACTTGCATTGATCACCAATACCAATTTATCAAAATATACATTTCAATCCAGTAGCTAATGATATCATGACTCAAACGAAATCCACGCTTCATCTACCTAGCATTAAGATCACATTCATATACAATAATTATCAATCTAGAGGACAAGAATAATCTAGATCAATTATACCAAGACTTCTTATTCTTTACATAAAAGATTCATACCCACAATTCAACAATGAGATTAACTTAAGGAAAGTTGAGTTGCTACAATGATATTTAAAATAAGGAAATTCCTACCACCATTGTCATAAAGTCGAGATTACAATGAGCACACATTTAGGAATTCATGGAAGATAGAAAAACATAGGCTTCTCAAAACTTGCTCAGCTGATCACTTATCACAATTTATCAAAACATCAAGAAGTGTCACTAGATAAAATTATCCCTAGAATCAAATCCCTATCATGCATAATAGAGCACGGGTAACAATGAATATAAAAAGAGACATAGTGATGACTTATTAGAATCTTAATATATTGATCCACATGTTATCATTCATCAAAAACACCTAAATATAAATAATAAAAAGTATATAAATAAGCAATTCAACGTAATCGGAATCACAAAATCCACCAATAACCAATCCACGATCACAATGCTAAATAGTAGGATTAAATCGAGTTGGGGTAGGGAAATGAGGTCACAATGCAATTAGATTGAATTTATTTAAACCCATTTAGATTTTAAATCGTATGTTAAGACTTTGAACACGTTTTGACAAAACCATTGCCTACATTGACGAAGACGAAGTGTTGATCATGAATTCTCTGAAAAACTTTGAGAAGATTACATCTCTAGATTGGACGGATAAAGAGAAATGAAGGATCACCATAAGTTTAGTCAAATAAAAACATTAACAAACTTTATGAAGAATCCATGGGAATCCAAGATCCTAGTTGTTCTTTAGCTTTACCTTCAATGGAGATTCAATAGAAGAATTTTATGGAGGAAAAAGTTCTAAGTTTTGTGAATGGAATTGGGAAGAATGCGGTTTGCTCACGTTTTTTATCATTCACGTTTTTTACACTTAACAAACCCAAAAAATAATAAAATAAAACCAATTAGGATCAAGTTAGGGTTGGGGTTATATTCCCATTTACCCCTTAAATGAAACGCAGGCGTAGTCAGCTGATGCAACCTACCCGAATGAGCACCATCAACGCCCAGTAAGGTCCATCGACGGACCGTCTGCCGCTTCCATCGATGGGGTATTGGTCTATCTTGTGTAGTAGACTTACCCTTGCTAAGGGTTGATATACTCCCTCCCCATCGATGGGCGTCATCCACCCACTGGGTCATCGCTTGGTTTAAGTCAATGACACAGCCAAGGGAGTTCTCGTACTATCTTTGGGTCCTTCTTGTGGGCCCTTGTGCATGGCCGTTGGGAAGTGGTACCCCGGAGTTTCCAACTTTTATAACACCTTAAAAATGTTTATGAAATCATTAAAGTTCAACCAAAAATGAAAGGGTAAAAACACATCCAAACATGTAAGTAACACTCAAGACACACATGAACGTCTAAGGGCTATCTTTGGAACGTCTTAGACGTTCTTGGACAAATTTGACCTCAAAAATTGCTTGGAAACCTCCTAAACAATTTATAAAATTAATATTAATCATTAAGGACCTCATTATAATACACACGATAAGCAAATTCATAAAACAATAAGGCCTATTGGGACTAGTCGTGAAGTCTTGGTCGTCCTTGAGTTTGAGCTTTGAAATGACTTCAGATAACCCATGAATAACTTTAAACCACTTAATTAACATTTTAAAAATCTTATAGGAAAAGTGAGTCTCTATATACACCCTAACTCATTTGAGGTCTTATTAATATCCCCATTGGGTGTTACATTGACACTTTAATCATAACAAAGGAGTCAATGAATGTTGAGATAGCTCACAACATTCATAAAGATCCGTATGAAGGTAATGCACCAAAATTACAGGAAACATAACTTCAAACAAATTTACACTAATGAAACACAAAGCAAGAAAAAGGAAAAAATGGTTATAATTCACACTTTAATGGATTAAACACCATAGGCTCTATCATGTTCATAGGAGGAAGATCCTTCTCCTAAATTAAACATGGTCATTACACTTCATTTTATTAAGAGCTCATATTTTCAACCAGTTTTAAGTGGATATTTGCCAGTTTCCACAAACACTCAAGAATAGTTAGGGCATTCATACATCAATGCACATAGACATGAGTAAGAAGATAGGTGAGAATGGATTCTTATAGTTAGCCCTTAGTTCCATGAAGGTCATACTCAACCATACCATGCTTAGGTGTTGTCTATAGAAGAAGTCCTCCTCAACAACACTCACATGTCTTGAGTTCATACCCAAAAAAAATGCACAGAAGTCAAATTTACTATAATTGAGAATGTCTCAACTATTAGCCAAAAGCATGCCATAATTTCTTCATTCGAATGCAGCCAAAATGGTAATTCACACCACACAGTCACTACAATAGGAAATCATGTACAAAAAAAACATTTTAATTGCTAGTATAACATTAGTTTTTTATTAGTAAACATTTGATAATTTAGTAACATAAAGGCATACAATTTATAGGTACATCACAAGGATTAGTACGTTAAAAAGTGCCACAACTTTCAAAAGTGGGCTACAAACATGTTCTGTAAATCATAAAAAGTCACATAGATCGTTTAAATAGACATCATTTTCATTTTAAGGAAGAGAGATTCAATTTTATCATTAAGGACTTAAATCTTTACATATCAAAACTGACTAACAAATGCTTGTGACATTATCTCATGATGTTAAATTCACAATAGCATAATTTCAAGATGCACAATCAACATGAAGAAAACCGAAGTGAAGTGAACATCAACTTCTTTCCATGCACGTTTTAAAATCCTTACAAATTAGTCTTAACTAAGATTGGTGTCAATTAAAGGAAATACAAATATATAGAGGTCATGCAAAATCATACTTTAATGTAAACTATTATCATGTACAATTTTACTAATCATTCATTATGTCAAGTTCAAGTAGAATAAAAGGACCATGTAGAAATATCTTACAACCTCAACTACGCCCTCCACCAAACTCCATTAGGATAAAACCCAATTAAGAGAAAGTTAACACAACCGCAAGAGAATCTCAACTTAAAACCTTCATGTTCATCACCTAAAAGTGATTACCCCTTTAAAGGAATTATAGTAAGTAACCAAGGAATTCTAGACCTTACTATCTTAGGCCCAATTTTTCCCCAACCACAAGTTAGGTTAATACCCAACCACATAGGTTTTTACAACAATATATAGACCCAAGGTCATAGAAACACCATTAGGGGAAAACAACAAGAGGAGTCTTAACCAGAGGGACATTCCTTGTCACTCAACTTACAGTAAGGTGACTTCTAGGTCAAATCAAACCCAACATATCACCCTAACAAGATCATATACCTTCACACTAGGAATAGTCTAACAAAATATCCAATCAGTTAAGTAAGTAAAACATTCATGATGTTCAAACATATATAACGAAGACAAACATTTGAAACCATTATACATTACAGCTGAGGGTAAAATTGCTTCTTTACAAGTTAACATATTCCTAAAGAATTTCAAGCTTCAAGTCATTATCCTTTGGATACTATCATGCCAAACAATATAGAGAATACTCATTCCAAAAAAAAAAAAAAAAAGAAATTAATTTTCACCATAACAAACTCCTAGAAGCTTTAACCATACCAAACATATATTCCCAACATAACATGCTATTTCACAAAGGTCATATATATCCAAAGGATATAAATATAAACAATGTCATTGCAAGAGATTCACCTTCACGCGTACTCATGTTTCTCCCTCAAGAATCAACACATTCATATCAATCAATCGCATCTAAAAGACACCAGACAAAAAAATAAGAGAGAAATCTTGTAGAGTAAGTTCTATGGCACACGAAATGCGAATTAGTGAAGAATGACGAAACAGTATCATCACTATAGCATCTCAACTCATAAATGTGTTGAATTCACACGGTATCGAGGGATCACTAGAAGTGGGAAATAGAGACTTTGGAACCTAAATCACTTTCACAAACCTCATGCTCTGAAACACATTTGTCACCCCCAGGGATCTACCCTATCAGTAACTGGCATACTTCACCTCTCAAAGGTAATTATACAGCACATAGTTATTCATTAATCACATTGTCATAAATAAATTTAGCGGAAATTACAAATTTTCTTAAAACAATCATATGTAGATATTGATCTATTATTAACAATATCATCATACTACTTAAAGATCTTGTCTCTTTTTCCATCCTATCAACTTTATAGGAGTATATTAGGGACACTACATTAAACATAATACATAAGACATTAATAAAGGACTTGACAAAACTATAGGCTTGGACTTAAGGATCCATTCCTGAGCTTGGGAAAACATTGATCAAGATCTTAAACCGGTATAAAGACATCCTTTAAGAATATAAAACCCTACACTTTGTGTTAAAAAATTGAGAGAATGGAGTTAAGTTAGTACCAAGATGCACAAAGTATGGCAACCATTGCAAAAACATGCATTTAAAAGGGAAAATTTTCTTGAAATCATACTTCATTCCATTGTGAGTAAATCTTCATAAAACAGTATCCATACAAGTTATACATTCACACCACTTCAATTAGTCATATTAAAAGCAAAATATCATATAAAATTACACCCATGAATTTAGGCCGACTTAGGGTCACTTTACAGATGACTCCTCATACTTTATAGTAAGCATTTTTCCCTTAACAGTGAACATATTGTCTTGACTTCTTAACGTCCCAAGTAACCCTCTAAATACTGGTTAAATGTATCACCCTTAATGCCAAAATAAATTATTATAACACATCATAATCATCACCTACATATAGTGAGTATAGTACAACATAGACACAATTTTAAGTCAAACAATACAGACCATTTACAGTGAATTCTATCCACTTTGCACCGTACCAATATTCACTAACATAGAAATTAGGAAACCTCAACACAATCTCAATATAAGCTACCAGTCCATGTCATAGAAAGCCCCATAACCTACAACATACTTAGTAAACCTATCATAATACACAAGCCTTACCATTCTATTTCCATAATAAACAAGTAAGTGAAGAAAAATGCATGTATGTCAAGCAAGACCTTCATCATATCGGATTAAACCACCTGTGCATAATAGAACAAGGACCACATCACGTAGAATCTTTAGGATCATTACATGCACTTAATCAAACAAGTTAGAGGAAACTACTACCAAAAGTCATGCATACGGGAACACATACATTAGAACACCTTCCTTGGACTTCCCTCAAGATCTCGCGTTGCAATGCATAGGTGAAGTCCGACACTCGCCACCTACACTAAGAAACTACCCTTAGGTTATCCTGAGTTCGGGTGGTACTGTAATTCCAGTGTCAAATTTACTTTAAGTAAACTATACCCTTAATGCTATAAGACCTTGGGAGGTAACATGGAATTTTGTGTTGTAGAGAATACACCAAGGAAGGTGTTCTTACATGGCCAATTAGAACATAACACATATGCTAGAATTATTTGGTGAATTCACTTGCAGATCTATGTGGCTAGCATACTTTATCAAACAAGAGATATACAAAACTCTCTACAATCTTGTTGGCCCAGATCCTCAACTCATTAGAAAACATGGGTGATGAAGCCTCCTCAACAGGAAGCCACCACCTCATGTTGAACCATAGGGAAATTATTACTCTAATGGGAAGTCAACCTCTATGAGACCCAATGGTGAAACTTCCTCCAAGGGAAGCCAAACCTTCATTGTAAAACATCTGTGTAGCGTAAGTTTTCTTTATGGAAATCGTTATTACAATCTTCAGTAAAAATAGGTTTAGGATATACTCCTCATATGCATATAGCCATAATTTCAAGCACCCTATCGAGTTTTAGGGTTAACACTGATAACACCTTTCAATTTCCCTCTAATGGACAAAATCATCAACATGTGTGTGTGTTATACATTATGTCAGCAAAACATTCACATTAATACATAAAGTGCACAAATGTTCAGAAATAGCGCATAAGTACTATAGGTATTACAAATGAGAAATACTTTAATCCTAAACACGTAAGGACACTAGGCATTATTCATAGTTCATCATATCATACAATTAACATTATAGCCATATAAGTCATATTCATAAATGTTAATGCCAATCCTATGCAGGTATAGGGAAGAAAACCTAAGACACTATCCTCTAAAGGCACACATGTGCGATTGTATTGACAAGGTCCATTACCCTTCACATACTAGTACCATATAAAGTCATCCTAGTGAATTACAATCATAGAATGGTTAGCATTAGTATAAGAAATATTTATCGAGACAAAAACCAAAATTTATTTTACAGTAATTCTATCTCATTTGAACCTATTAGATACTTCAAATATAGATTTATAGGACCTCCATCATAGGCAGCAAGTAACACAAACTTAACATACCATTTACATTCGATGGGACATTGGCAAAACAATTCGATAAATAATAGCTAAATAGTGAACTAGGCATAGGCTTCATATAGGGTGACACACCACACTATTATTCATAGTTATAATTGCCTTTAAGGCCCCCCCCCCCCACACACAACACACATAGGATATAGTATATACAACATATATAGCGAGACATTTAGGACATACAGATATAGATATAAAAGATATATAATATATATATATATTATATATATAGATCTATAGATATACTATTAGATATTAATATATGGTAGCTCTATATATAATATAGATATATATTATATATATATATATATTATATATATAGATATACAATGGTAATAAAGACTTCACCACCACCATTAAGGGTACCATACCCACACAATTGTAACATAAGCTTCACGCTACAATAATATCCGACAACTAGAGAAATAGAAATGTAGCGTATTTGTACTTAATTCTTTAGCTTTTGGTCATCATTAACATTATACTATTTCATAAAACAATTAAAGTATAGGACGTGCTAATGAAAAATAATCATATATGAAAGTCATGCTAATATATACAAGACTAAGCTACAAATAGTTTACAAACACATACACCAACCTACTAGAAAATAGAAAGACATGGATCTTTAACAAAATTCACTTGCATTAACATCAATAAAAAATTTATCAAACAATAAAATGTAGGCAAGTAGCGGTATTCAAACGAAATCATCTCATCTACCCTAGCATGAGATCACATCATATACATACATCATCAACTTATAGTCTAGAAGAATCTAGATCAATTCATATCAAGACTTCATTACTTGTATCATAAAAAAATCCATACCCACATTCAACCATGATATTCACCTATTGCAGTAAGCCATAATGATTTTTGCTTAATTGAAATCCTTCCACATTGTCATACTCAGATTACAGTGAGCTGCTATATTAGGAATCATGGAAGATAGAAGAAAACATCGGGTAATCAAAAAAACAAATCTTTTTTTTTTTGATCACATGGATCTTTATTGCAATTCATCAATAACACCAAGTTAGGCAGCAGATACAATGATCCCTACACAAGCGAAATCCAGATTCTGAATAATAGAGGGGCAAGGTTAACAGTAAACACATAGAGGACAGAGGCTAGGACTTTCCAATCTTCATATATTTATCACATAAAATCATTCATTCAACAATTAAACAATCAATATAACATTAATAAACAGTATACATTAAGCACAACGTAATATAATAACCAAATCCACTAATAACAAGCCAAGATCACAATTACCCATGCATAGGCTAAATCGAGTTTGGGAAGGGACATGGGTTCACAAATCAATTGAATTGAAATTGATGTTTAAGTCTTGATAATGGTCTTATGCTATGTTATACATTTATGTAAAAGGATCTGTTTAATTCATTAAACTAGGATTAATTGAGAGGCATGTACTAGTATGGGATAGTAGGGGTATGTGCAAACATGTCATATGCATTTCACATGTATACTTTGATAGGATAGTCCTAGGTTGGTCTTCTAAGTATGTGCAACGGAATGTATGAACATGTTAGAATAGACTTTGTTCTGCCTATGATGTTAGTATATGATATTGATTAAATATGAATGTGCATAGTGTCTTAAATTGTTGTTATTCAAAGGCTTAATCATGTAGGACACCTACTTACTTACGTCTTGATAATTGAATATGGTAACATTATAATTATTAGTAAAAAAGGTTTGCTCACTTATAAGTATTACACACACATGTATGATAATCTAGTTAGTGGAGGGGGTTGAAAGGGTGCCTCAAGTGTAACTAACTAGATGGTGTTAAATAGTACTATGGTCCATGTGAAAGGGTTTCTCACATGATATGGTGGATGAACTCTCATCTTTGACTTATGATCTAAGATCATGAGGGGTCAATCTCCTAACAGCCTATATTTTATAAGTAATATTAATAAAGTCTTTAAATAAAGGAAACTTAGCTTAGACGGTGAACTTCTAAATGAGAGGTTTTGGCTTCCCTAGGAAGGAAGCATTATACCATGGGGTTCTCATAAGGTGTTGGACTTCCCTAGAGGAACATTCACCTATGGTTCACATTAGGTAGTGATTTCCTTGAGGAAGTTCACCCATAGTTTCTCAAGAGATGAGGCTCAAATTGATAATGATTCATGTAGAGGGTCCTGTATATCTTTTAGTTCAATAAATATGCTTGCACAATGGACATAGCAAGTGATTCACTAGTGTTAGGTTAAGGCTATAGTTTTCCTAAAGTAAAATTTACTATGGGAAGTCGTAAAGTACGGACCCTAACTAGGGAAACCTAAGGTAGGAATTGTTAGTGTAGGTGGGTGGGGGTATGGGACTTACCTATCAAATTTTACATTGACTATGTATATGTTTATTATGATGATTGTAGTCTTGGACTATATGATGAGGTCTTTCCTTATGTGTATGATGTTGGTCTTATTGACCATGTAAATGAAGGTCCTACTTGGTTGCATGTAGTTAACTATAGTATTTTGTTGAAGTGTGAAGTACATGTTTTGATGCTTATGATCTTATAATAGGTTTACCAAGTATGTGAGAGGCTATGGGGCTTCACATGTACATTACACTAGCAGACTTTGTGTAGGATTGTGAGTAAGGTCATTGACTATGGTTCATTATAATGCCTTTTGGGTATTAGACTTATAGGTGTCTTGTGGTGTGCTATATTTCTATGATGGTATTCTTTGGCATATATAGGTTGCATGTATGCTTTCTTTGTGGCCTTAAGGTGATGCATTGCAATAAGTATAACTAGAGGGGTGTATCACTTCCAAAATCTAAGACGTGTTCTAGAGCCTAACATAGGTGTCCAAAGGTTTAGGCACTATTTTAAGGTCTATGTTAATGAATATAAGTCATTCAGGGAGTCCAGAAACCAAAACATCCATGACGTCCGATAAGTAGTTCAAGTAGGTACTAGCGTGCCTTAGCCTATTTGACTAGTATTTAGGAGTTGGAAAATGATGAAAATTGTTGGAAGGGTGATTAATACGTATTAGAGTTAGTTCATATTCGATACGTTTAGGAACAACCTCCAAAGGACCAACAAAGGGCCATTGAGGGGGACCCTTAAATTTTGGGGTCAAAGGACGACCCAAGGCAGTGTGCACAACCATGTGCTATCGACGGGGCATGTGTCAATCAACGGTGCATAAATGGTCACTTATACAAAACCTTGGAAGAGTCATTTTTTATAGTCTCTAAGATCATCAATGGATCTGCAGCACGGAAGGGGACAATGTTCGTCGATTGACCCATAATCCGTCGATCGTGGTGTCGTTTCTAAGTGCCTGTTTTGCTGCATGTGTTGACTTATTTCATTTAATTATTTGTATTAGTTAGGAAGTTAATTATGGGTTAGGGGAGTTCTATTGAAGTTAGTTAACCCCCTATATAAATCCCTAACCAAATTAGACTAACCTAAACTCTCAAAGTTCCCAAACCCAAAAATCTCTTCATTCTCTCTTATTTTTCTCTCCCAAAGAAACCCCATTGAAGACAAAGACAGAGGTGGTTTTAAGGGCTTAAAAGTGTCAATTTTCTCCGTAAATATTCATCAATTAGTAAAGTATGGGATCTCTTTCACCTTTGAGACCTCTTTCCTCAAAGGGTTCCATGTAATTGATTTCAAAGGTTGAGTATTCAAGTGGGTTTTCATCCAATATGAAATTGATGCTGTGAATTGATTTGTGTATGATTTATTTTGGATATTATGAATATATTAAAATGTATTTCAAATCAATTATGTTATATCATTATGAATTAGTCTAGTTTGTAGACGATGACCTATTCCCCTTCACCCTAGGTTATGATCTTGACATGAATTGCGTAATGTTGGTTCAGTTGATTTGGTTATTGGTTGATTTACTTCTAGATGATGTTACTTTATCAAAAATGAATAATTAAAGGTTAATTATAGTCCTATCATTCTAGTTCTTGAGTAATTGATCTAGATTATGCTTTGATCTATATCTCTTGTCTTAAGCTATGAACTAGTGTTGGATTGTGATGTAGTGATTCAATTAGCCTTTTTATCATGTTTGTTATGGTTATATGATGATACTAAACCCAAATAGGTTTGAGTAAGGGTTGATGGTAAGACAATGATGATGAATTATGAAGGAGACTTAGTAAGTCTTGGGATACCTATTATTTACTTCAATTATGGCTAATCGTGATTAAATCGTGATGTTGTATTGGAGTATGCCTTGTATTAGTATTTATAGGGTTTGTATGATAATGAATTGAAATGTCTTGAATAGAATTTGTTAGTTGTTCGCTAATGTGTAAATTTTAGCAGGATGGTGATGATTTACCAATGTGCCTGAATATGATATGACTATGTGAATATGCTAACCTCACATATATGAATTATAATGAGAGGATTATACTCATTCAACTCTAATTGAACTATGATGATGATGATCATACAAGGTATAGACCCTATGAACTACATTAATCTATGATGATTAATAAAGGTATTAAAGACATTTCAAAAAGGGAATTACCTTAGCACCGAGTGAACTTGACAATGGAGGTGTTCACTTTACATAGAGGAAGATTCACCTATAGTTCCACAAGAGGTGTTGACACCCCTATGAGGGATACTCACTTTATGGATTTCCATTAGAGTAGGCTCCAATTGCCAAGTAGCATGGATAGAGATTATACATATCGTTTGGTTCTTGAACTATGTTGCCCCCATAGGAAGACTAGCTAGTGGATCTACCTAGAGAGATACTTTTATGTTTGGTTTTACTTTGGCGATAGACCACCTTCCATCGGTGTAAGATTTTAAAACACTGGATTCCACACTAAGTTCTTATGGTCTATGTCTGTTAAGGCAAGGGTTACCAAAATTAAAATAAAGTAATGAAGTACAAACAACTAGGGTAACTTGAGAGGTTGACTTATCTTAGTTAGTGTATGTGACTCTACCTATGCCTTGCACTAGTTTTCCTTGAGGGAAACCTAATGAGGATGTTCTTATATATGTATATGCTTATAATGGTACATGATTTGTATATAAGGAACTTGCACATTGTTGATTCCTATATGTTGATTAGTTGTCACTTATGAATATGTGTTTGTCTACATTGTAAAGGATTATGATATGTAACTCTTAATTCAATGCTATGTGAAAGTGGTACTTGGTCGTTGATTCTGTTGGTTACTTGATTAAGGTTATGGGGATTTGTCTTGTCCATTGCACGTGTTGTTTTCAATAGGGGGTCATGGGTAATTGTATTACTGTTTTTGCTTATGTATATTGAAAACTATTATTTAGGGCTTATGTTATTTGATTTGATATAGAGTTACTTGCTATGTATTCAAATCATATGATATAAATGGTGGCTGACTAGAACTTGACGTTACTTGTCTGTGATGTAATCCTTTTGAATTAATAATATGTCTTAATTGATTGGTATGGTCTTACTAAATGTGCATAACGGTTTTCAAAGTAAAATGCATATTGAATGCTATCTTTCTCTTTCATCATGGGGAAACCGAGCCCAGAACCTCCACTCTTGTCATGTATTCTGAGGGAGGAAGCAATTCCTCTTGGAAAAGGGTCGAAGCCGCATTGGTGGGGAGGGGTTTCCCCCCAGATTGTTCTGGCTCGGGAGTCAGGAATCCGCAACCGACTCTTTAAAACCCACTTTCTTTTAGTATCATTACAGCTATTCTCAATCAACCGAAAGCATCGGCGAGGCGGACATTAATTTTGCAGAGAGAAAGGCTGGCTGCCTTGCAGGGGTTCGCTGTCTAGTTCGCCGTTACTAGGCTATGATAGGGTTAACATCGGGTCCAATGTAAAGAAAGCCTTAGAATGATGGAGGATCCCATACAGGTAAACGTAGGCCCTGAAACCCATAACAAA
This sequence comes from Solanum habrochaites, assembly GCA_027704765.1. Lineage (NCBI taxonomy): Eukaryota > Viridiplantae > Streptophyta > Magnoliopsida > Solanales > Solanaceae > Solanum > Solanum habrochaites. The sequence goes on from JAKWJA010002065.1 coordinate 32,468, forward strand.
AACAAACACAATTAAAGGGAAGGATGTACGTGTTCTTGGGCGAAGTGCGGACTCGGTTAGTATACAAGATCATTCAAGTTGTGTAAAACGAAAAAAAACGGAAAGAAGGCCCCCCCCCCAAGCCCCTCCCCTAAATCCCACATCTCCCTACAGTCGAACAAACTAACCCCCCTAATCCAACCCCTATCACAACTTCTCGCCAGCCAGCACATAGCAGATCTCCTCATTCACCCCCCTGATTACCATGCACCAGCCCTAATTCTCCGCTAACAAGCTCATCCCCCCGACAAAACCCACCACACACCCAAAACCCACCTGCACATAGACCCTAGCGCTAGCACGACCCCCTCATACATCAACACATCAACATATACACCCACCTCCCATTACCCGAGGAACCTTTAATTTACACCACTCGTACCCCCTACATCCTCAAAAAACACCACCCTGCCAAAACACCACCTTCCCGAAATCCACCTCCCCCCCAAACATCACTACACCAAACATCCACCTCCACTTATCACGCCATCACGCCGCAACCCCATCATTCTTCAAAATACTACAGCTTCAGTCCGCTCACAAAACAACCCCTAATACCCACCCTAACCCACCAGTCTTTACACCCAAATCTCAACCCCACCTCGCGCCAGAACCATCACACAATACAAACGTAAACCGAACCCCCGCTCTCATACATTGTCCTCTTAAACGCATCCCTCAATCCCTCCCCCTACGCTCCACCACATCATCCCCAATCCACAATGCATCTCAGCGAAAAACCATCCAATTATCCTCCATACGAGATACTACCAACGCACCCACCCACTGACTCTAACTAACCCTACCTCGGTCTACGACCACAACAGAGAAAATTGCAGAAGTTCACCAAAACCTTAACCTACACACTGAAACTAGCCCACAAAAGCCAAAACATTCACTATCAATAACAAGGGTCCCGCATAGATAATGACAACCCCTCACCAGCAACCGATATCCTCACTTTATATCATATAAACATCCGAAGCCACCGAAAAACAACAAACGGAATCGTGTAGAGACAGTCACAGGAATCTTGAAAATGTAAGTAGGCGTGGCCTGATGAACACCAAGCAAAGAGCAAGCCACAATCAGTTGTCAATTGCACGCATGCGCGAACGGTGAGGGATATAGTGGCAAGGAGTAAAGGATTCCGACAGAGGGCAAAATGGTTTTGAAAAACAGGGCCTAATGGTGTGGCTAGCTACCTCAACTCCTACTACCTTTACGCGTTCTTTGCCTGATCTACCACCTTTTCACCCCTGTTATCTTACATCTATGTTTCTGACTCTTGCTGCTGCATGAGTTTTTCCCCTATTTATGGTTTTGATGCATTGAGTATTTTGGAGATGACTTGAAGAAGGGACTTGGAATTTGAATTGGTCAAAATTGGTAGGTACCTCACTTTATGATGGCAATGCCACTACAAGCTTATGAAATTGTGTTTAGTCATATGCTCTTATGTTCTTACCTTCAGTATTTGGAAACTAAACATTGTATGACCCCCCCCCTCTATGTGTATTATTGTATTAAGGTTGGGCGCCAGTACCAATATAATATACTACTTGTTAGATGGTTAGGAGATGACACCCATTTGTACATGTGATTTTTTCTTCCCCCCCACTATATAGTGTGTGTGGTGTGTGTGGCGTCCCCCCCCCCCCCCCCCCCCCCCCCCCCCCCCCCCCGCTTTTTGGTGCGTGTTGTGTTTCTGTGTGTTTGTATGGGTGCAATAAAAAGTAGATCCTATAATCTTCTTTATACGAAGTGTCTGTTGTATTACTCGATAATATCTATTAGGTGATATGATTGAGGTCTATGCAACCTCAATGTACAAGTAATGAAAGTTTTTAAAAAAAAAAAAAAAAAATTTCATATTTTAACCTATTTAATATAATGAATGTTAAGAAGAAAGAAACGGCGATTTAGTCCTTCAAAGATAACTACGCCGACGGCGGTTACGTCTGGGGTTCTCGTTTCTGCTTGAGAGATAAAAACGTGTGCGTAAGTGAAGTTTGATGCTTATCTGGATTTATGGTGTTATGATATGTTTGATGGTGAATTGTCCATCTTTTGAAAGTGATTGCAATAATGGTTATGCATGCAAAATACTAAAATGATATGTTATGTTGATTTGACGTCCTTTGTGGCTATATATGTGACCTATGTGGAATTGCATGTTATGTTGAGAAAGTTGTGTCATGATATGGGTAAAGCATGTTAGAAGTTGTTATGGTTAAAATGAGTCTCTTTTTCGAATGGTGTGTTGCCTTTTTTGGATTGGAGCCCTTTCCTTCGACTTGGTCCTAGAAGTAAGGGTAGTATGTTTACCTTAGTAAGGTGATGATGTGGGTTTGATTGATCTAAAAGTTACCTAACAATAATGTTCATTCAAAAAAAAAGTCCTTATGGCTAAGTCTATTCTATTGTTTCCACTAATATCGTATGGACTTGGTGTTTATTGTATTGTTGAAAACTTATAACTTGATGATCGAGGATAATTTGCCGAGATGGTACGGTTTAAAATACCTTTTGTATTCCTAGGTTGAGTTATTGTATGTTCCTCTCAAATTGTAATCACTTTTATGTGATGAAAATTAAGGTTGATAAGTTAAGATCCTCTTAAATTTGGTTTTAAGATTTTGTTAGTGGGTTGACCATAAGTGGGAACATCCGTTGGTTGATAGAGTAGTAAGTTGTAGATATTTTGTATCTTGGCCTTATATTCTTACTTGAAATTAAGATAAAAATTTGTAGGAAGCTTGGTCATGATAGAGTTCTTTTGCATATTAAAATTTGAATGCATGCACCTCTATCTGTTTGGATGTCCTGATTGCCTATCTTGATTAATATTTTTAAGATTCTAAAATGCATGAAAAAGAAATTTGATCAAATACATGTATTCTAATATGTATTTTGTGCATCTTATATCATAGTTGAGCATTGAACCTCAGAGATAAGTACGAAGCATGTTTGAAAATCACTCTTAATGTTTATGTTGTCACGAACCCAAATCAGGGGACGCGACTGGCACCAATTTACCCTCCTAGTGTGAGCGAACAAACCACTAAACCTTAACATTTCAGATTTATATCAACAGAAAAGAACTGACGGTAAGACTTAAACTCTTAATTAAAAACAATTCAATACTATTATATTATCCCCACAAAATCTGGAAGTCATCATCACAAGAACACTCTATCTCAAATTACTTAACTAGGAACGTACTAAGAACACAAATAAATAAAAAAGACTACGTCCATGCCGGGGACAGTTCAAGCATCAAGACTTGAGAGAAGACCAGTCCAAGCTAGACGCATTAGCTCACCCTAATTTTCGATGAAGAGTGAGGACTGGCTAGATCTCTGTTGAGTTGAATGAAGTTGACGGAACGTAATTTGCTGCCATTACACAAATAACAAAGAGGAAAACATGAAAGTAGGGGGGTCAGCTACCCACAAAACACGTACTGAGTAGATATCCATCGGCCCCAACCCAAAATAGGGGAACAGATAAATCAATAATAATGTAAATCAACTACAATACTCAACGTAGCAATAACAACATTGAATTCATCAATAAACTACAAACGAGTTCACACATGAGGACTCACGATCTCAATTACCATACTTATTTGGGAATAAGTTCATTAGATTGAGTATATCCTTATCTTTCAAGATTAATATCTTCTTCCTCTTGTGTCGGTACGCGACACTCGATCCGTCTATTTCTATCCTGTGCGGAGGAAACGTGGCACCCGATCCTCATTCTATCCTGGTACCGACGTGGCACCCAATCCATATTATATCCTGGTGTCGGAACGTGACACTCCGATCCTCATATTCATTTCGTTATCCTGGTACCCGGAAACCGTGGCACAGATCCCATATTCTATCCTGGTGTCGGAACGGGACACTCCGATCCTCATATTCATTCTCCTCCCCTCCGTACCGGCACCAGTGGGCACCCCGATCATATCATCCTGGCTGTCGGAACCGTCACAATCCGATTCCTCATATTCAATCTCTCCTGGTACCGGAACGTGCACCGATCCCTAAGTCATCAAGCCTTCTTTACACTAAGCATCAGCATTCTCATTATATAATTAGCCAAGCCTCTTCATACTAAGGGCATCCTTCATTCTCATTATATTATATATCAAGCGAATTAGGGTTCTTTCAAGATTTGGGATTCAATAGCGGGGGGGGGGGATTACTCATGCTTTGTTAATTCATCACCAAATTTCATAATCAAATATGCAAGCATACAATTTAAGCACATAGACGGTTACAATACTATCAACACATAATATTCACATTAAGAGTTCACTATGAATATCGTAACATAAACATAACCTACCTCCACCTGTAAGGAATTTGATATCAACAAGCTATCTTTTCATAAATCTATTGCTTATTCCTCGTTCGTGTCTCTCTCTTTGTCTTAATCGATCTCTCTCTCTCTTGCGTGTCTGTCTATTTTCTTATTAAACACCTTTCTGTTTTACCCATTAATTATTATTTAATTTAAGAATATATCAGATGGCAATGATAAACCATCTAATCAACGTGAAGGGTACCTTTTGTAACACCCAAAGTACATTTTTAGACTTATTAAATTAGGCCTCTAACTTTATAAATTAATAGCAGGAATAGTCAAACAAACTGTCCCTTAAACGTGTAAAGAATATCCGACCCTAGACTGGATGCGCAACCTGCGACGGCCCCCGTCGGGCTGCGATGGTCGTCCTGCAGGTTCGTCGCAACCTGTCAGCGAGTGTTTTCCACCGAAGACCCGTGACGTGTCCGTCACTACCTGTTTTCTTCTGAAGTCCGTACTTGCCATTTCGTCATGTGGAAGTTCAGAGAGTCGATTTTCAGTACCCAATTCAGATTTTCCTACCAGTGTCATGGGACGACACCTCCTCGACGGGCCTCGTGAATATGACGGTCCGTCGTTTACATACGTCGTCCAGCCAGTAGTTTGTTTTTCCAGAATAAAATCTTGTTGCTATAAACGACAAACCGGTCGTTACCATAGATACCCAATTTACCCATCGTTCGTCCCCGAACGACACAAGAAGGAAAACAAGTGCAAAAAGGAATACCTCGTAACCCCATGAATCGTAAACAGATGTGGGTTCTCTTTCCAGCATATCTGCCTCCTTCTCCAAAGTGGCTTCTTCAACGGGTCGATTCTTCCATTGCACTTGATGGATGCAATCTCTCTTGCCTCAACTTGCGAAGTCTCTATTATATAGAAACGGGTTCCTCTTCATAAGTCAAAGTATCATCAGACAACACTGAAGTCCCAAAGGATAAGTGCTCCATCTCCATGTATCTTTCAACATGGACAATGAAATACCGGATGCAATCCGGAAGCCCTGTCGGGGCAAGGCTAATCATAAGCCACCTCCCCTAGTCGCTTTAGTACCTAAAATGGTCCAATATACCCTTGGACTTAGCTTACCTCTTTTGCCAAACCGCATAACCCCTTTCATGGGTGAAACCTTCAACAAGACTTGTTCACCTTCCATGAACTTCACAAGTCTCTAAACCTACGGTCGCATACTCTTTGTCTACTTTGCGCCGCTAGAAGCTTGTCTTGAATGGACTTCACTTTCTCCATAGATCTCTCAAAAGCATCAGTACACCAAGTCTAAATTCGAATGCATCAAACAACCAATGGGAGACCTACATTCCATACCATACCAACCGACTTCAAAGGGGAGCCATATCAATGATTGAGTGATAGCTCTTAGTGTATGAAAACTCCGCTAGGGTAAGAAAGCTATTCCCAATGGCCACCGAATTCATCACACATGCACGAAGCATATCCTCCAACACTTGCATCGTTTCGCTAAGACTGACCATCGGTCTGAGGATGGAACGCTCGCAGCGCCCCGCCGGGCGCCAGGATAAGGTCCAACATAGTACCCAATTCTGCATGCAATGTTCTCCACAAACTTAGAAGTAAACTGCGTTACCTCTATCTGATATAATGATAGTGGAACCACCATGCAATCGACCGATTCTGAGATGTAGATTTTGCTAATCTCATTGTAAGTCACCTTGAACGGACTTGAAATGAGCAGAATTAGTCAATCTGGTCCACAATTACCGATTGGGAATAAACTTCCACAGTGTCTTCGGAAGACCCAACCACAAAGGCCATTGCAATTCTCATCCCACTTACATCAGGAATGGGCACATTCTTGAAGTGGTTCTCCGGGCCTTGGTGTTCATATTTCACTGTTGACAGTTTGGACACATTGGCAATAAGTAAACAATATGCGCTTATTCTACTCCCCAAAGTGTTTGTTTTAGGCGCGGATACATCTTGGTTGCACCCGGAGTATAGAATACTTGAATATGAGCTCTGCCAGAATAGTGTGATCAAATCATCCATGCGGGGTACACATACCCTTTCCCTTATCCTCAACACACCTTCCTCGTCGATTGTTGCTTATTAGCCCTCATCGCAACACTTTATCTCGGAACGCCTTAGTTTCTCATCCATCCAAACATGTTTTCCCTTAATCTTGCAAGAAAAAGAAGAAGATCTTGAAACTCCACACTGCCAACAATCCTCCCCTTCTCATTATTCAACCTCATCAAGCGTTAGCAGCGATCTGAACTCTCTAGCCAGTGGGGTCTAGAGCTTGCAACATGAGCTAGACTTCCCATGCTTTCCGCATTTCTAATCAATGGCATCATGCCACAACATTGCCTTCCCCGGATGATACAAATAGTATGTCGTAGGCCTTCAGTAGGTCCATCCATCTCTTCTGTTCAAATTCAAAATCTCTCTGAGTGAAGGACTACTGTAGACTAGATGATCGTATAGACCTCACACGTAACCCCATATAAATAGTGTCTCCATTGCTCAACTGCACACCACCGGCCAATTCCAAGTCATGAGTTGGATAGTTACGTCATGACTTTTAATTGTCTTGGAGGCGTAAGCAATCACGTTCTTTCTCTTGCATTAGCATGCACCCCAAACCTTGAATAGGATGCATCACAATAAACAATAAAGGTCGTACCCCTCTACCGGCAAGGTGAGGATAGGTGCGGTAGTCAACAAAGTCTTAAGCTTCTGAAAGCTTTCCTCCATTCATCTGACCATACAAATGGGAACATTCTGCTTAGTCAAGTTCGTCAATTGGGAAGCAAAGAAGAGAATCCCTTACAAACCGGACGGCGGGATGGTTAGTAAGCTAGTAACCCAACGAAGAGCTCCTTATTTCTGCACATTAGTAGTCTTACCCAATTCCTTCACGTGTTCTCAATTTAGTAAGGAGTCTCACCATTCACCCCATCCGCTTCTCGAAACCACATTGACCATCATGATAGGGACACTTTGTCATCTAGCAAAACTCACAATTCGAGAACTGGCGTGTCGTAAAGCTTTTTCTCCCTCACATTTCCAAACACAACCCTCAAATGCTCCTAATGTTCTTCTTACTTTTAGAATATATCAGTATATCATCTATAAATACGATCACAAGAGGCCAAAATACGGCTTAAATATCCGTTCATAAAGCTCATGAACGCAGCAGGGGCGTTGTAAGACCAAAAAGACATCACCACAAATTCGTTATAATGTCCATTCCTCGTTCGAAAAAGCGTCGTTGGCACATCCCATGCCGATATTTTCAATTGATGAAACCGGATCTCAAGTCAATCTTAGAGAAGACCAAGCACCTTGAATTGATAGAATAAGTCATCAATGAGAGAAGAGGGGTACTTTTTATTAATAGTTACCTTGTGCAACTTGTCGGTAGTCTATGCCACATCCGAAAAAACTCCCATCCTTCTTCTTCACAAACAAAACGGAGCACCCCAAGGAGATGCCACTTGGTCTAATGCAGCCCTTTGCCTCAACAACTCTTGAAGTGAGCCTTGAAACCTCTCTTAATCCGCGGAGCCATTCTATACGGGGGTATAAGAAATGGGGCGTTGCCCGGTTCATATCGATACAGAAGTCAATATCCCTATCGGTGGCATACCAGAGATCGACAGGGAAACACCTCCAAAAACTCGCGGACTACCGAAACCGACTCAATCGAAGGGACTTGGGTAGTGTCATCCTTGAGATGGCCAAGAAAAGCTAAAACCCTTTACAACCATGTTATTAGCAGAAGACGAAGAAAGAATGAGGATGATACGCACCGGATTGGAAGTGTAGTCACCCCCCACACCTACCGGATCTGTCCCAGGCTTGGCCAATATTTGTCACAGTTGTAGCATTAAAATCAAAGATCGCAAAAATTTGGAGAAGAAAGCCAAAGTTCATACCCAGAATTAAATCAAAGTCACCCCATTTCAATAACAAAATATACATAAGTGTTGCTCCCAAAAAGTCACCAACAAGACCTATGTACCTTTTCAACTACCAGAGCTCACCCACCGGCTAGTGTAGAAACACGCATAGGCATGTCAAGGAATTCCACAATGCAATGTAGACCATTAGCAAATGATGAAGAACATATGAAAAACGTGGTGGAGCCAGGGTCAAAGTAATTATAAGATGCCATGCAACACAAACCAAAAGATTACCTGTGATAACAGCATCAGACGCATCCGCTTCAGATCTCCCGGAAAAAAGCGTAAAACAATGGGCCCGATCATTTTCTGTCCGTTTCCGGTTCCTACCATGTTGCCGTAGTAGTGGCTCCATTTTGACCCATCACCTCTGCCGTGGTGTGTTAGTACTGGATTGCCCACATTACCAGACCACACGTCCTCCAGAAAAAAGCGGCCTCTACCCTGACCACCTCTACCTCTAGCTAGTGGGGGTTCTGTAACTCTGGTTTGGACAATACCTCTGAGTGTCCAACCCTCCCCACATTCCATAAACTCTCGGGGTTCATGCATAGGTCTCTCGGGAGTAGTGTGACCGTTCATGAGGTGGACCCCCAAACGACAGTCTGTAGTGAAGAAGAATTGGTCGACTGGAAGTTAACCTCCAGAGGCTCTGTCCTCTTAGAGTAGAACCGATTAAACTAGCCTCCCCTTCGAAACCTTTTCGAGTCGAGTGTCGTGGTGAAGTCGTCTGCTTTCACTCCTTCCACCTCTATCACAAAGTCTACCACGCTCTTGGAAGGATGGTGCCGTACGTAGCGCACCGTGTAAGGATGAATCCGCCAACTCTGACCTAACCCCTTCACAAACTGCGAATCCGCTCTTGTGGACTGAACAAAGTGGGTGGCTACGTACTGGAAGTGCGTTGAAATTTAGCCTCATAAGCGTAACGGTCATCCTCCCTGCTCTAGACTCAGAACTCGTCCCTTTTTCTATCTCTAAGTTCCTTGGATATACTTCTCCAATAAACAGTGTTTAGGAGTGATTCCAAGTCATACGCGGGGCCCTGGTGGTGAGACTCAACATGATGACAGCACCACGTTTTGGCGTTCCCTGAAACTGATAGCTCACGAAAACTCAACGCCACAAACCGTTCTACTATCCATCGGTAGTAGCTCATGACAATCAACCAGAAAATTGTAGGCATCCTATGATTCTTGCGCCCCTTTTATTAAAGACTGGAGGTTTTCAATTTCAAGAAATTACTGAAAAGTTCATGCTGATCATTTTGTCATACTAGGGCCCCGTATCAGACGTTGGAAATGTGCTATCCCTGATGCATCCATGCGGGGAGCAATGGTAGCCGCAATGTCGAACTTGAAACCGGAACCCGGTGTTGGTTGTAGAAACCACGGAGGTGCCTGGTGGGGGGGGGGAAAAACCCTGATCGGATAACCCACTAAGAGAAGCAAGTAGTATTGCTTGATATCCTCTGGGTAGGTTGGGGGGTGCATTTCCTCATCTGCCCTGTTTCATTATCCCCTCCCTCCCACTCTCTTATAACCTCCTCGGTCGGTGGAGGATGGTCCGCCCTATGTATCAGTATGGGCTAGGTGCTTGTCCTCTTTCCCTAGAGGACGTTCATCCCACGGACCTCTCCCACGCCTATTGCCTTGCTCTTCCTCGACTACAGCCCCAGTGGCTGGCTCAGTCCGTTTCTTGTCTTTCCGTTGTGCTGCTGGTGCGGTGTCGTTGCTCTAGTATAACATTGAGAAATAGGTGGGAGATGGTCAGATACCAATTCGTACGCCCAGATACCATTGGACTCAAGTAGTGCACGAAAGAAGAAATGAAAGAGTGAAATTTTCCTAAAGTCTTATAGCATCTCAAAGGAAAGTAAAGGCGTCCCTTACCGTTCCTTAAGCTCTACTAGACTCCCCCCCCCTGTTCTTGTGTGATGAGACCAATGAATAATGCTCATGATACCAAGTTTGTCACGACCCCAAATCAGTAGTGGATATTTGCGACTTTGGCACCAATTTACCCTCTATCCGTGAGAGAACCACCACACCCCATCCTAAACCTTAACATTTCAAGACGACTATCAACAGAAAAATAATGCGGAAGAAGAAGACTTAAACTCATTAATAAAAATCAATTCAATAAATATTATTATTTATCCCCAAATCTGGAAGTCATCCAATCACAAGAACATCTATCTCAAATTACTAACTAGGGAATGTCTAAAGAACCAAAATAACTAAAAAAGCTAGTCCATGCCGGAAGTTCAAGGCATCAAGATTAAGAGAAGACCCAGTCCAAGCTAGCGCATTAGCTCACCTGAATTCCCGATGAAGCGATGACTGGCTAGATCTGATTGCGAGTTGAAGTTGACGGAACGTTTGCTGCATTACACAAATAACCAAGAGGAAAAATGAAAGAGGGGGGTCCACAGTACAACAAAACGTTACTGAGGAGATATCATACCGGCACCCAACTCACAACTACGGGACACACCGTATATATCAATCATAATGTAAATCAATACCATACTCAACCATGTCGCAATAACAACAGGAATTCTCAATAACCTACAGACGAGTTCACACCATGAGGACTTCAAGCCAGCCCTCACAATACCATACTTCATGTGGACACTTAAGTTCATTAGATTGAGTATATTCATATCTGTCAAGATTCATTATTATTTCTCCCTCTTGTGTCACCGAGTAGCCGACACTCCCGAGTCCTTATTTACCCTATCCCCTGTCGCCGGACGTGGCACTCCAGATCATCATTCCCCTATCCTCCCACGGGACCGGAACGGCGGCCACACCCCCGCGTCCATATTATAAGGTTGTCGCGAACGTGGACACTCCCGATCCTCATATTCATTCTATCTCCGGTACCGGAAAAGTGGCACCCGATACCCCCCACTATGTCTATCATGGCCCTGTCGGAACGTGGACAATGCCGAATCCTCATATTCATTACTATCACCCCTGGTCCGGAACGTGGCACCCACCGATCCATATTCTATCTCCCGGTGTCGGAACCCCAGTGACACTCCGATCCTGTCATATTCGCCTTCATACATCTCCCCCGGTAAGAGTGCCCGAACCCGATCCCCCCTAATTCATCAAGCCCTTCTTTTACAATTAAGGCCATCATTCATTCTCATTATACTAATTTATCAGCCGCTTTCAATACTGAAGGCACATGTCATTTCATTATTATAACTATATCAAGCGAATTAGGGTTCTTTCAAGATTTGGGATTCAATAGCTAGCTTCATCATGCTTTGTTAATTCATCAACAATTTCATATCATATCAGCACACCGCCATTACAATTTAGCAATAGCAGGGGCTGGACTTGTACATACTATCACACATTAATATTCACTATTAAGAGTTCACTACGAATATCGTCCACACATTAAACCATAACCTACCTCCACGAAGACATTGAATCAACAAGCTATCTTTTCAAAATCCGTTGCTATCCTGACTTCGTCTCTCTCCTCTTGATCGATTCTCTCTCTCTCTTGCTGTTCTTTCTATTTTTCTTTATTCTAACCCTCTTTCTTTTACCCTAATGAATATATCTTAAGAATAAAAAGATGGCAATGATAAACCCACTAATTAAAACTTACGGTTACCTCGTTTAACCCCCAAAGTAATTAGACTTATTACACATTAGCCTCTAACTTTATATTAACGCAGCATAGTCAAAACGTCCCTTTCACCGGTAAAGAAATCCGACCCAGATGGGATTGCGCAACCTGCGAAGGCCTCGTGCTTGCGACGGTCCGTCCTGCAGGTCCGTGCGCAACCGAACGAGAGTGGTTTTACCCACCCCGAACGACTCCGTGACGGTCCGTCACACTGGGACGGCCGTCTTGAATTTCGTCCCATGACGTTCAGAGAGGCGATTGTTCAGTAACCCCAATTGTCAGATTTTCTAAGTGTCATGGGACGGCCCCTCCTCGACGCGGGCCGTCGTGACTTGGCGGTCCGTTTCGTTACATCCGTCGTCCTAGCCAGTTTTTCCAGAATAAAATTTGTTGCTCAAAACGACTAAACAGGTCGTTACATATGTTTAGCCTTATAATGAGAAATTAAGCTTCTTTAAACTGAAAATTGATGAGTCTGTTGAAAATTATGTGACTTCTATGATTTTGGAAGCATGATTGTAGATTCACTCTTGAAAAAGTGATGTCATGTTTAGCTAATGTCATTTTGTTTGCCTATAGTGAAATTTTTCCAAATTTATGCATATTTATGAAAGCTAGTGTTAGGCTAGAAGTTGAAATTATGTGAAATGACTTCCTATTGTTGTGATGTGTGTTGTTTGAATTACCAATTTGACTTCACTAGGAAGAATGTTTGAGCATGCCATAATTCAAAAATTGAGAAATTTTCATTGTTAAACTAAAGTTGACCTTTGTGCATACACTTGGGGTATGATATCATGAGACATGTAAGTGTGTTCAGGAGAAGTACATGCCCTTAAAACATAACTAATCATGGTATGGTTGAGTATGGTCCCAAAGGCATTTTTGCTAACTAATATGAGTCCATTGTCAACCTATCTTACTCAAGTCTATGTGCATTGAAGTGTGAATGTCTACTTGTTCTTAGTGTTGTTGAAATTTCCTAAGTGTGACTTAAAGATGGTTGCATGATGCTGTTAATGAATTGAAATGTAAAGACAATGTTATAAGTAGGAGAAGAATGTTGCTCCTATGAACATGACAAGATTTTACGTGTTTGATGCATTTAAGAGTCAGTGAATAAAGATTTTGCTTGGTTGTGTTTCATTGAGTGCTAAAAGATTTTATGTTGTGTTATTAAATTCTATATGATGATGTTAATGAATGTTGTGAGCTGCTCTATGATTTATTAAATTCCTTCTTGTGATAAAAGTATCCCAAGTGTTATTCGAGGATGAATGTTCCCAAGCGAGGGATATTGTAAGACCCCTAAAATGAGTTAAGGTGTCTAGAGACTAGCATATTTTTCGTAATGATCAAAGGTCCATAAATAGTTTATAATTTGGTAAAGAGGCAGTGGGTAAAGACTAAGGTTATTTGGAAGTCAAACATCCAGGGACGACCAAGACGTTTGATGACTAGTCACCTAACGGGTCTTACGTGTTTTTATGTGCTTATGTGTATGTAATTAGCTTATGAGGTCCTTATATGAGTTATAATGGTGTTTATATGCATTATATTAATTTTCATGAAGTTTTGATGTCAAATGTCCAAGAAATTAGAAAGTTTGAGATGTGCATTGTCTATGTCTTTAGTGTCTCTTGCATGTTTGAATTTGTTTTACGTGTTCATTTTGGGTGAAATTGATGTGGAAAATCCTTGACATTAAGGTATATATTTAAGTTGGAAATGTCCGGGTACGACTCCCTATGGGACCCGCAAAAGGCTCTCAAGGAGGACCCAAAGGTTGTCGAGTCAGTGCCTTGGCAGTGTCAATCAGCAGAGAAGGATTAACAAAAACGACAACCTCAGACCCAAACAATGGAGTCCACCAATGGCTCCTAGATGGGCCTAAGAGACGTCGATGGCTGGCCATCAATGCAGGATGCATTTAACTGCATGCACGTTGTCCCGTTATGAGGTGAATAGAAAATTCACCCCACGTGCTAATCTGACCCTACCCTAGTTTATTTGGTTATTTTTTGTTGTATTTCAGTGATCAAAAACGTGATAACCATATTCCCAATTAAATTCTCACATATTAGTCTTCCCTCCCAAAATATTCTCTGTAGAACTTCCATTGAAGGTGAAGGTCAAGGAAAGCTTAGAGCTTGGATTTCCATGGGTTCTTCATCATGTTTTAGAGGTTTTCTTCTACATTAAGTGATCCTTCATCTCTAGTTAATCTTCGATATGGAGAGTTTCTTTCAATGTTTTTCAAAAAAGTTCATGATCAAATATCTTCTTCTTTAATCTAGCCATGGGTTCTTTTTCAAAATGTTTTCAAAGGCTTAATCATTATAAATTAATGTTAATATGATGATTCAAAACGTGGATTTCAATCCAATAACATGATGAACCTATGTCCCCTTCTTTCCCCAAAGGGTTCCATCAAATTTATTTCAAAAGTATTAAATTCAAGTGAAACTTTTCGAATCTCGAAATTTATCTAGCAAATTGCCTTGTTTGTGATTTATTTTTTATATTATAAATAGATTAACATGTATTATAATGTAATTATTTTATTTCGTGCTGGATTGGTCTAGTTGTAAAAGATGATTTATTCTCTTAACCCAAGGTTGTGATCTTAAATTGAATTTTATAGTAATTACTCAATTGAATTGGTTAGTGTGTGAATTACAATCCTATGTTGTTATTATGCTAATTATGAGTAGATTATGATATATTGTAGTCCAATCATGCTAGTTCTTGAGTACCTGATCGAGATTATGAATTTGACATAAGTCTCTTGTCTTAAGATATGATATAGTGATGGATTATGATGAAGTGATTCGATGACTAATTTTATGTTGATTACGATTATCTTGTTATGCTATTATTACTACATTGTTTGGTTGAATGGCGGGGTTGAGTGACAGACCTTGATGTGGCTTATGAAGGAGACATTGGTATATTTGTGATCTGAACTCGTATTCATTGGTACTTGTGATAATGTTGATGATGTTACATTGAAGTATACCTTGTATTAAGATTGATAGGATTGGTATGATGTTGAATTTAAATGTATTGACTGTGGTTTCTGAGGTGTTGGCTAAGATGTAAATGTTATAAGGATGGTGATAATTTACCAATGTTCCATATCATGAATGATTATGTAAATGTGCTAACCTCACTTATATGAATTGTAATGAAAGGACTATACTCATGCAATTCTTATTAAGCCATAATGATGATGATTATTAAAGGGGCAAACCCTATGACCTACATTAAGATATGATAATTATAAAGACATTAAAGACATTTCAAAAGGGACTCTAGCTTAGCATCGAGTGAACAAGAGTGAGGAGTGTCCTTTCCCACGTAGGGAAGGTAGGATCACTAATGTACTCTTTATATTGGAGACTATAATTAATGTAGCATAAAGGGGGTCCCAACTATATTTCCTAGTTCGTGAAATATGTTGTCCACATAGGAATATTAGCTAATGGATCCACGTAGTTGCTATTTTCACATCAGGGTTTACCCCCTAGACGTAATCTGTGTCGTCGTACTCTTTATGGACTAAGACTAGACTCTTAGCTTACACCATTACATTCGAATAGGTCAAAAACGCGGAAGTAGAATTTCATTACTTCTACTTAGATGTCTAATAGACCTCTTTTCATACACAACACACCAGACAAATAATAATATATATATATATAATATATTTATATATATATATATATATATAATATTAGTAATACATAGAATCATTCGTAAGGAAGATGAATTAGTCCTTTCCTTTTATTGACATAATATATAAAAGATACATCGTCATATAGTCATGATAGTCGTCTCTTCTGAAGCAATCTAATAGAAGTGTAAGAACTTGGTTATAACTATACAATCAAATGAAAGAATGCTTTAATGGTCTATATAATATTTCATCTAAATGGAAAGCAGAACCATATAAGTCATACCAATTTTGGGTGGGAAGCCGTTTGGAGAAAATAGAGAAAGAAAGATGTATTGATGAAGGTGTGTTTTTTTAAATTATTTATGAGGAAAGCTCCTCTATTTATACACATCAATTACCTCGTCATAACTATTTACTTTCATAATTAGCCCGCACACTTTTTACATAATTGTCGACAAACTATTTACTTTATGACCTTTTGGTACATTTGGGTTTTTTTTTAGCGACGCAGACGACAACATAAAAATAAACTCTTAACTTTTATTAACATAGATTGATACAATTCGACCACACAAACGAGAAAATAAAGACAATACTTTACAGATAATATATATCATATATTTTATACTAGTTGACATCTGGTATGTATTTTCTTCTCCTTCAACACTTGAGCATAAGTTGGATCCGGATATTTTTTCAATCAATTTACAGTATCTTGTCATTATTTTGGAAGGAATGAAGTTCTTCCTTCCGTATGCTCTTGTTTGTAGGCCTTAGGTTAGGTCTGAGGTAGGCTTAATATCACTTCCTCAATTCTTCCATATCTGCCCTCTCGTATCTCCATTCCTGCAGTTTGAATAGATAATTGCTGGTCTCTGTTGTAATATGTCCATATTGCATTTTCGTTTAAATAATTGATTTTGTTATCTCATCCTCGTTTAATATGGTAGCTATGATGTTCTTTTGTTTTGCATAAAATCCGGAATATATAACTTTCCTGTATCTCTTCTTGGGTCTCTATTTTTTTCAGGGATATCATCTCCCTTGTTAATCCATCTATAACTTGATTGTTGGTTTGACTTCGTCATCTAATATTTCTTCTGTACTGCATACAACTTTATTGAAAAGAGTGCTTTAGTTAGCCCTTATATTGAAAAAATGCTTTATATAGTTCCGGTATTTGATATCTCCATCTCCGAATCACGGTATATACTGTTCTTAGCAAAGCCGTAGTTTGTAGCAGTTGCTATCTAGATTTGGATTAGAGTTCCTGGCCTGTGCAATTAGCTTATTATATCATTGTAACTTGGGTTATATAATCTTCATTGGGATTTGTTTGTATTTTTGCTCTAGGGTTTTGTTTAGAAATGTTTGTACTTTATTATTTTCGATATATGTCCTGGCGATGTAATTATATGTTTTGTTTTTTTTTGTGGGATTCAGGCTGGCTTTGTATGGTATTTGTCTGTGGGGTAACAGATATATCTTTTTGAGTATTTGAGGAGTATAAATGGTTTTTGAGAATAATTATTCATTTTACATTTGTATCTTTTACCCTTAATCTCCCTCCTTTTTCGAGATTGTCCTTGTGTAAATGGGTGGCTGTAGCTTGCATTTGAACAAATATGTTTCATGCATTTTTCGGATTTTCCCACGTCTCCTTGGGCTCCGCTGTTTTTGGTCATGGCTGCTGACCTAACTCCGCATGTTTTTTTTGTGGTCATGCTGCTGACCTAGCTCCGCATGTTAGAGTCATGCTGGCTGACGCCTGTTACTTCCAGTTGCTTACTCTGTTTCTAATCTTTTCTACTTTCAAGGCAAAATTTGTCATCATTGCAATAATTTTCAACATATCTTTTTCTTGAGAGGTAGTTGTGCAATTAAATTTTCATTATCTTATGATCTCAATTGTAAATGGAAAATTTAAATGTTTAATATTAAGTTCTTATTTCTTTTGTCGTTACGAATCGTATCTTTTTGGTTATCCCCATTTTAACCTGGTGTGTATCTGTTCTTACAATAAATTTATTATAAACAATATATGGGTTCGAATGCATAGTAAACATTTTATATATGCAAATAATCTTTTCCTATTTATTCCTCCCAGTTTGCCCTGTTGCATCATATATGTTTGTGAGTAATTCTGCAATGGGTGTTCTATGTTTTCCTTTGGTTTGTATTATATTATAGTTACTCGGTAGGGTGGGAAGAGGGGACCAGTGTGAGGAGGAAGGGGGTAGGCCCACCCCCTCTCGAGAAGCGGAAGCCCCCCATAACTGTGATCACTTGAATCTTTTTTTTCAATCTATCTATAATGAATGTTTTACTTTCATCAGGAAAAGCTAATTTGGTAATTTTTTGCTAATTTTTTGATATTTTTATATGTTTCTTATATCTTTATTGTCATAGTAATATTCAACAATCTTTTTTAAAGTTTGTTTATATCTAGTGGTTTTTAATGTTCTTCTAGTGTTTTGGTATGTTTCTCTTACTGTTTACTAATTCCTAAAAATGATGAACTTCTTTTTTGTATCTATATTTTCATCATTCATCAAGGGTGATTATTTTTTTTGTACCAATGAGTTTGCATTTTTATTCCATTTTTATTCTATTGTTATTCCTAAAAATTCTATCTGTGGTTTCATTATTTTCTCTGCTTTACTTTTGCTTACCTAATTCCTGAATTTTATATTTATGGTCTAATTTTTCTAATAATCTTGTCTATGGTTCTTCTTGTGGTTTAGAATAATAATAATAATCATCTTGTATACAATGCATTTTCCTAATTGGTTTAAAGTAGTTTATCCATAAATTGTTGATATCTACCTGGTGCATTTTTATACCCAAAAGTAATACATTCCATTCTAGAAACCCTTAGGTACTGGTGAATGTTGTTAGTTTGTTTATATTCTTCTTCTAACTTAAATGGTAATCCTGATTTACAGTCAAATTTTGCTACAATAGTTTATAATCCTTGTATTTTGCTTATTTTTAAGTATTTTAGTAGGTATTGGGTTATTTATTGTTTTTAGTTTTGGCGTTTAGATTTTCTGTAATCTATACATTCTAGCTACTGCTTACCCGCCTTTTTGTGTTTCACTATGTTTATAACATAATGCGGGGGGCTGTATGTTTGTTATTCTTTCTTGTATCTAGTTTCTTTCTATAATTCATTTATATGTTTTTAAATTCTTTTTATGTCCATCAAAGTTGTACTTTATGGGGTTTTGTGTAATATAAATACTAATTTCCATCATATCTATTAGTTCAATTTTTACTTTGTTTTTATGTTTCTCTCTCTCCCATCCTTGTGATGGGGGGTCATCCAGTGGTATACTTGTCTTATTGTTCATTAATTATTTTACTTTGTCTATATTAATAAGATAATTTCTATTGTGTTTCCTGTTCGTTGTCTATTTTCTCATTTCCTTGGTTTATTTTTCACTTCACTGCCTTTTATATCCATTCCTAGCTTTTCTTTGCCTTATTTTTTACTCTTTTTGCTCCTATTATGTTTCCCAAGGCGTAAGTAAACCACCAATGTGTTTTTTTTGTTTTATATGTGTAAAATCTATCGAAAAATGGCATTCCTAATAACATATCTTTTGTTGTAAATTCGAAATTATAGTATTTGGTGTCATTGTTAATATTTAATCCCTATTTGTATATTTTATATTTTTTTCTTTATTTTAATCATACTTCATTCATTATTAATCACTTGTACTACCATGGTGTTGTAAATTGTTCCCATTTAGCTTCTGGTAAACAATTAGAGTTACATATGTTTTGTTTTTCTGCTCCTGTATCTATCATAGGGGTATAGTATCTGTTGTGATATCCTTCTATAATAATTTTTGGCGAGTATATATGTTTTCATATTCACTCGTTCTTTTTTATAATTATCTTTTTGTTTTTTGGACAGGTTATTGTCCACTTTTCGTTTCTATATTATATTGTTTAACTTTCTCTAAAATAGGCCATTTTATTCCTATCATAATATTATAGTTTCCTTAGTGTTAATTTAATTGTATTTTTAATGGGTTATTTCAACCTATAAGTATTTCTTTCTTTGTTGTTTCTTCACTTGTAGTATTATTTCACTATGTTTCCAAGGGCATTATGTCCTGTTTTTTATTTTCTTCTTCTTCCCATACTAGTCTCTTGTTATATGATTTTCTTCTTGTCCTGTATTTATTAAAATTTTATATCTTCTTTGATCCATTATTTCCTGTTAAAATATGATTTGGTTTTTTGCTCCTATATTCTTGTGGTATTTCATATTTTTCTTTTACCTGTACTCATGGTCTTGATGATGTAACTCTTGTATTTGTATTTGGTAAGCTTGTACCTGGTATAAACTAAGGTACTCAATTCTCTTTTTCACTATTCTAAATCTTCTCATTGTCAATTTCTTTGTACTATATCATTATTATCTATTACTGTATTATTCTTTCAATGGATTTTGCTTTTTTATTTTAATTCAATTTTTTTTTTCCAATTTTGTTTCTTGTTAGTATATATAAATTTTTACATCTTGCTGTGATATTTTACTTTCCTGGTGCTAGTTTTAATTTATTCCTGATATTTCCATATAATACTACTGATTTATCTATGTTGATCTGTAATGCTAACTGTAAAATTAGCACTTATTAAAAATTTAAAAAATTTTTGGAATATTTAGATTTCCTTTACCTGCCCTATTACGCTTTTTTCTATAGTGTATTATCTATCACTTCCTGCTAAAATTATTTCATGGTGTATCTATTCCCTTCTCTCTTAAACACGCTTTTATTAATATTTCTGTTGCTCCTAAATACATATTTTAATATCTCCTTAGTTTTTAATACGTTGTATTTCTTTATTATCACTCGTTTGCTTATTATATGGGTATGTATGCTTTTTCCCACTTGTAATATTTAAATCAATAACATGTTCTTTTTTGAATTAACTACAATAATATTCTTCTGTCTTCTTTTAAACCAACTCTTTATTGTAGGTATTTCGAGTATCCCTTTTTCAACACTTAAGTCTAAGTCTTTTTCCTTTTATTTGTTCAATATTTATTATCACATATGATTTTTTGTTTGCTGATTCTTGCAGTCTCAAATGATTTCTTCAGTTATTATTTTTAATTTCGTTTTTCATCAGACATTATAGTTCTTCTTCGTTTATTTTTCAATCATTATCTGAGTTAATATTTCTTCCGCATTTTCTATATCTGATACTTCAGATATGCTATCATTTTTTAATGTAAATCATAATCTTATATATCCCATTTGCATATTTTTTCTTCATCTATAATTAGATTCTTCTGCAATTTGTTTTTCTTTAAATTTTTCGAATTTACCAATCTTTACTACGTGTCCTATTTTCTCCACCATTGTAAACATGTACATTGGGATATTTTTCTTTTTTGTTCTACATGTTAGTTTTGTTTTATAATTTTTTTATATAATATCTTCTTTCCTTGGTTGTTTATTTTATCCTTAGTTCCTATTTTTTGTATAATTTTTATCTTTTGGGTTTTTGTTTGTCAGCCGAATTGGTGGTGCATCTTAGTTTTTGCACATGATAATTTTTGTTTGTACTTTTTCTATTTTAATTTTTCCTTTTGATTTTCATCATACATTGTGTAACCATTGGGATAAAAATTTTATTCTATTCCGAAAGTATCTATAAAGTCCCTTCTTTTTCCGAATCTTAATTACTTTGTACTAAATGGTTCTGGTATTTTTAAGTATTGTTTCTTACTCCTTTGCTTATCAAGATTAGTATTTTGCTTTGTTAATATATTCTTTAAATCAAAGTATTCTTCCTATATAACACATTGTACATACGTAATTTTGTCATTAGTTTCTGTTTTTATTATTCTTTCTTATATTTTGTTCTCTTATTATCTGTGGTCATACCGTCAAATCACATCTTATTGCTGATTCGTATTTATCTAATCAATAAAGCTATATTTGTTGCTGATGGAGATCCTCTATTTTTTTAATCATTTCTAAATACTTTCTAGACTTTCTTCTGTTGTAGTTTTCTATCCCTAATTAACCTGTTCCTACAAATGTTCTTTCAATATATCTTGGTTTTCTGTTGTTTTTATTTAATTATCTATCAATTGTTTAGATATATTTCGTTGTCCATACATATTGCTTGATTTATATCTATTACACATCTAAATCTAGAAATTATATTGTGCATCAACCTTGTGGTTTGGTATCCATTTTTTATTTAATCTGCTGTTCCATATTGCATTACTCTATCTGATTGTTGAATAACTTTCTGTGTAATATTTGGTGGTGTTGTGTCTTAAGATTGGCTCTAGGACTATATCGGGACTATTATCTGGTTTAACATTTAACCGCTGATGTCAGGTCTATTTGCATCTCCCTGTTTTTATTTTCTAATCTTTTAGTTATTTGTTTGTTCTAACAAGGCATTTCCGTGTAGTTTCAACTTATATCACTATCTCTATTCTTGGTCATTTTCATTTTCATCAATTTCATTAATTTCATTTATTCAAGATCTGCGTTTAATTTTTTGTTCCCCTTTGATTTATTTCGTTTTTTATTCCTTTCTTTTCATTCTTTTCTTTTCTCTATCTGTTTTGCTTTTTGCTTATTTTTCATATATAATTGTTATCTTGCAATATCCTTTTTCTGTTCATATATCTTGTGTTTTTTATTTCTCTATATGGTGTACTTCCTGTTTTGCTTCTGATTTTTTATTTTTTCTATTTTCTTTTTAATTGTCTATTTCTTTCTTCTTTCTTCATTTTTCTTTTGTTATTCTTAACCATGGCTGTTAAACTGTCTTCTAATGTTGCTGTTTCTTCTTTTTCTTAACATTAAGTATAAAGTATTTCCTATTTTCTTATTCTTCTTCGCTAAATTTGAGATATTATCTTTATTATCATTCCTCTTGTTATCATTATGTTTTTGTCATCTATCTACAAGCGAATTCCTTCCTTATTTCATGTCTATTTATAATTAGATCATGTTGGAGTTTGTATTCTAGGAGGTGATCTTTTTATTTCTAGATAATATGTTTTTTCTTTGTATAATATCGATTTATATTGCATACTCCTCTCGCTTCTAATATATTTTCTATTAATCTATCTTTTTTATGTTGTAATTCTTTGCTTTTTTCTTCTATTTTTTCTATTAATTGTTTGTCTATAAATTTCGTTCTTTCTTCGTCCGGTTATTTTTTCCAAATAACTGACATTTTTATTCTATTTTTGAAATTAATATTATTAAATTTTTTTTTTATCTTACTGTGTTTAGTTAGGTTTGACATCATACTCTATATATAGGGAGTTTAATTTTTTCCATATTTTCTTAAACCTTTTTAATCTATCCTTAGTTCTTTGATTTTATTTCCTTTACTTTTGTTCACTTAAATTTTTTTTGTAATAGAAATTTTAAAATTACTTAATTTGTTTGGATTTGACTAGTTTTAACGTTCATTTCTACCATATATTCTTAGGCCACTTTCAGAACATTTTTATTCTCCAATATCTAAGTCAGTCATATAAATCAAACATGTCATAATAAAGTCTCTTTATACTTTTTGTATAGTTAATAATCAGTAAACCTTGGTTGTTATTTCATTATCTCGTATGTTACTAATTTATCATACATTTTCTCTTTTTATAATCAGTATTATATTTTTAAGATCTAACGTATAATATCTTACCAATTTTGGGGGGAGCGTTTGAAGAGAAAATATTTGAGAAAGATGAAGATGTATGGAATGAGGTGTGGTTTTTATCTTTATGGGAAGCTCTCTATTTATACACATAAATTACATCGTCATATACATTTCTTTTACATATTGGCCGACAAACTTTTTTACCTAATTGGCCGCAAACTATTTACTTTATACGTTTGTCATTTGGCTCTTTTTTTTTTCAGCCGACGCAAGAACACACAAAATAAAAAGACTCTTACTTTTATACCTATGGCTGATATTCAGCCGACACAAATGAAGAAAATAAAGACAATACTTTACATGCTACTATATATCTATCTTCTATCTATATATTAATATATTATATATATATATATATGATTTTACACATATCTGAAAACATGCTAAGAAAGAGGGACATTTCAACAATTAAAGTATCACTTTCATTAAACGCCTTTATGCATATTCAACAGGACCATATCAACCAATAATGCATGTTCACTTAGCGATAGGCATGTACATCACAGTAACAACAACATTAAGTTTAGTCAAGTTATTCATGAATATCATATTAATGAATACATATTCAAGTAACTCCATTATCAAGTCATATTAGCAACAAGCATGTACAAGGGTACATTTCAACATAACAAAAGCAAGATAATCACCCATGAACCCCTATCAAGTCAACAAGTGGAATGACCAAGCAAAGCCCCATAACCTTAATCAATCAAGTAACCCAAAAAGAATCTTGACTAACATACTACTTCACATAATATAGCATTTAAGAGTACATATCATCTTACTTTAAGCACATAGACCAACACATATACACAACTAAAACTAATTATCATATAGTATCAACACTGTGCAAGTTCATCATATACATATCATATATCATCACAAGCATAATTGTACATAAGAACATTCACCTAAGATTCCCCTCAAGGCTAACTAGTGCAATGCTTAGGTGGAGTCACATACCCCTACCTACACTAGGATAGACCCCTTAGGTTACCATAATTAGACTTCATTCCTTTAGTTCATTTACCTTTTTGGAACATCTTTCCCTAGCCATTATAGACCACATGAGCTAAGGTGGAATCCGGTGTCATGGTACCCTATACCAAAGGAAAGAGTACTACTTTCCATGGTAGTACCAAAACATGAACATAGCAACTACGTAGATCCACTAGCTAGTATTCCTATGGGGGAAACATAGTTCAAGAACTAGGACATATGGTTGGGACCCTTTTTATTCTGCATGCATTGTAGTCTCCAATCTCAAGAGTACATTAGTGATCCTACCTTCCCTATGTTGGAAGAAGAACTCCTCATTCTAGTTCACTCGGTGCTAAGCTAGAATCTTGTTTTGAAATGTCTTTAACCCTTTATTATCAATCATAGCTTATTTTATGGTATAGGGTCTACCCCTTATATAATCATCATCATCATATCACAATTAGAATTGCATGAGTATAAATCCTTTCATTACAATTAATATAGGTGAAGTTCGAACATTAACATCTTCACATCATGATAAAGAACATTGGTAAAGAATTCACCCTCTTTGTAACATTTACATCATAAGACAGCACCTCACAGTCAAAATCAATACTTTTAAATTCAAAATCATACCACACTATAAATCCTAATACAAGTCATACTCCAATACAACATCATGACTTAATCACAATTAACCGCAATTTGAATTAAAGGATAAGGATCATAACACTTACCAAGTCTCCTTCATAGTTCATCATCAAGATCTTAACATAAACTCACAATTCTACATAATTTGGGTATACATCATCATAAGTCAACAACCAACCTGATAACAAGGATAGAAGAATCAACGGAAAAGGGCCTAAAATACCCTCAAATTATTGTACAAAATTACCCTCCATCCACCTATTGGCTCCAAATACACTTCCCCGACCCACCTATTGGGTCCAATTAACCCTGTCATCCTTGTCAATCCACCTTTTGGTTCAAATTTGACCTACTTATTTTAACGGTTTTATATTTTAACTATTTAATATTGTTTTAAATATGGGATACTCACTATCTGTTATAATTTAACTATTAGTAAATTTATAAATCAATCCACTAGCCCACCCCATTAATAAAGTAAATCCCTCTAAATTAATGATCGTCACATTATTAATGCAATCTAACACCAATTGAAGTTGATTTTAAAAAAATTAATAGAAGTAAATTATCATACATTCAAGTGACTAAATAAAAATCACCAATAAATATAGTCTACTATTTTTTATCTAATTATTCTTACGTCTTAATTATGTGATGTTACTTCATAGGTAATTTGTTTTTCATAAATAGTTAAAGTTTTAAAAAAAATCAAAATATTTATAAAATTATCTTTTAAAAAAAGTGCATGAATCAATTCTGGTGCTTAAACTTGCTTCCTGTTAATCATAAATTCTAATTCTATTTTGAAAGAAAGTGTCCCTCCTAATAAGCGCTCAACCCTATTTAATTGGGGCTCCGATTAGTAAACTACTCGAATAATTTTTAGTCATTTTCAGATATCTATAATTTCATTGTGTGTTTAGTAGTGTTTTTGAGATTTTTTTGATATGATAATTGGATTATTAATTGGGTGAGGTTTAGTAAGTAATGAGTGTGTGTAATTTTGGTATCCCTTCTCTTCCTCACTTCCTCCTTCTACCTCCCTCCTTGCATGCCCCCTCTTTTCCCCCCTCTTTCCCGCCTTTCCTTTTCCACCTCCTTCCCCCCGTGGTCCTTTTGCCCCCCCCGGTGGCTGCCCGAAGGTATTTTGGAGCCAATAGGTGGCATGAAACGGCATTTTGGAGCCAATAGGTGGATGAAGGGTAATTTTGTACCATTTTCAATACTTTAAGGGTATTTTAGGCCCTTGTCCGAAGAATCAATACATCACAATTCAATCTAGATGATAGTTTAAGACAAGATACATAAGTCAATTCACAACATACTTTATAACCTAGATCATCTTCTTAAGAACTAGCATGAAAGACTACAAATCACAATAATTTGTTCATTATTAGTATAGCAACGTCGCCTAGTAGTATTTTGATCAATAACCAAGTCAATTGAACCAATACAACCTAATTCATACCAAGATCAAACCTAGGGTTAAGGGTTAAGTCATGTTCTACAAACTAGACCAACTAATCAAGATATATCATAATTAAGTTAGAATACATGTTAATATATTCACATTATTCAAAATAAAACATAAATAAATCAATTCATAACATTAGTTTTGAGATTGAGAAAGACCCACATGAAAACTCAACTTTTGAAAATACTTTGAAAGAACCCTTTTAGGAAAGAGGTCCCAAAGGTGAATTAGATCTCATACATTCATTTTTGGTGAATAATAGATAGTGAAATCATATATTTACATCCCCAAACGGCCCCCCCCCCCCCCCCCCCCCCCCCCCCCCCCCCGCCTAGGTTTGTCTTCAATGGTGCTTTGCACTACAGAGAGAGAAGAGACAAGGAAGAGAGTTTTTTTTATCGTTGCAATTAGTCTAATGGGGTTGGCGTCTTTATATTTGGGGTTAATTAAGTTATTAGACTTACCTTAATCCCTAATTTAAAACCAAACTCCTAAATTGATCATTTAAAACTAAGTCAAAACGTGCAGTGAATTATGGAACCCATTGACGAGACCACAATCAACGGATCATTGGTCCATTGACGGCCAGTAACTCTTCCATGTTGCACATCCTTGGTTTTGGTTAGAGACTGTAAAAATGACACCCTACAAGTATTTTTCTAATTTTTGGTCGACGGAGGGAATAGACGCCCCATCGATCAACATACGCTCTGTCGATGCCCCTTTCGTGGGTGCACACTGCCCAGGCAGTGTTGACTCCAAACACAAGGGTCCTCATCAAGGGACCTTGGTTGGTCCTTGGAGAGTCTTACCCAGACGTTTCGACTATGAATCAACTTAAACATATGTTAGACACCCTTCCACCATTTTTCATCATTTTTCGACTTCTAAAAACTAGTCAAGTAGACAAAGGCACGCTCATACTTCCTTGAACTACTTTCCAGATGTCATGGATTTTCAGGGACGTTTTGTTTCTTCCTTCTAATCTTCTATCTATGACGATCCTTCATGACTTATT
>JAKWJA010002065.1:62500-74910 GCA_027704765.1 Solanum habrochaites
TCTCACAACAACAAGAGCTCAACATAACATTTATGAGTCAATTATGTTAAATTTCAACTTAACAATATGCTACATATCATTTCATAAGGACTTTTCATGCCAAAATTCACATCATAACTCAAAACAAGCCAATCTGCAATTTCAAGTATAAATGCAAACTTTCACTGTAATTCAATATAAAGACACCAAAAATTAATTCAATATAAAGACACCAAAAATGCACCTTTTGCAAAGCTTCACCAAAAATCAAAGCAAATTCAATTTTAGTCATCATTTTCATTATTAGTAAGAACTACTAACCTTATTTTTCAAACAGATGAGGGTAACGGAACTTCATGTCAGCCTCGGCCTCCCATGTTGCACCTTCAACTAGGTGATTCTTCCATAAAACCTTTACGGAAGCCACCTTTTTGTTTCTTAACTTCTTCAATTGCCTATCATGTATTTGAACTAGAACTTCCTCATAAGAGAGATTTTCCTTCACACAAAGACCCTCGATAGGAAGAATAGACTCTTATCGCAGATACACTTCTTAGGCATGGAAATATTGAAAACCGGATGAACCGAAGGCAATTCACAAGGAAGTTTAATCCATAGGCAAGCTTACCAACCCTTTGCATGATTTCATAGGGACCCATATAATGAGGATCCAACTTGCCTTTCTTGCCAAACCTAACCACCCCTTTCATCGGGGAAGTTTTCAAGTACACTTTATCACCTTCTTCAAACTCCAAATACCTTCTCCTATGATCGGCATAAGACTTTTGCCGACTATAGCCCATTTGAAACCAAAATCTTATAAATTAAATCGGGACCAAGAAGAGAAGGCTCCTCCACTTAAACCATCCAATAGGAAACCTTCACCTCCTACCATACAAGGCTTCATAGGAGCCGTGGAGATCGATGAATGAAAATTGTTATTATAAGCAAACTCTACCAAAGGAAAATGTTTATCCCAATTTCCCTTGAACTCAATAATACAAGCTCTAAGCATATCCTCAAGATTTTGATTAGTACGCTCTATTTGACCATCCTTTTAGGAATGAAAAGTCTTACTTAACATCACCTTACTACCCAACCCTTCTTGGAATTATCTCACAAACCTATATGTGAATCTTACCACCCGATCTGATATGATGGATAACAGAATACCATGGCGGCAGAAAGACTCATTTATGAAGATCCTAGCATAATTTTCCGCCGAATAAGCACACTTGACAATAATAAAATGAACGAACTATGTCAACCTATCCAATACAACCCATATAGAGTCATGTTGCCTTTGAGTCCGTGGAAAACCTACTAAAAATCCATATTGATGTCTTCCCACTTCAAAGTAGGAACTTGGATTTCGTTAAGTAAGCCACCCGGCTTTTGATATTTGACTTTCACTTGTTGGCAATTTGGACACTTAGCAACAAATTGTGCTTGTAACACGTTGAAAATCCAAGACGTTTCATAAATCCAAACATAGGTGTAATGAGTTCTAAGTCCTTTTTTAAGTCCATTTTTATTAATTTAGGTCAATTAGGAATCTTAAGAACCAAAACATCCAACAACGTTCATGACGTCCGGAAGTTAATTCAAAGAGGTAATAGCGTGCCTTAGCATATTATGACTAACTTTTAGGAGTAAGAAATGAATGAAAATTCTAATAAGTGTTTAAATAGTTTCATGATTGAAACATTCGGGTAAGACTCCCCAAAGGCCAACCAAGGGCCCTTTAGGAGGACCCTTGCACTTTGAGGCAACACTACCTGGCAGTGTTCATCGACGGGACAAGGGAAGGCTCGTGTGTGGATCGACAGGGTGTCGATTCCACTTTAATCCCACACATACACAAAATGGGGAAGCTCCTTGCCTGAAAAATCTCTAAACTCATTGATGTAGTGCAGGACGGAGGGGAGGCAGCTCGTCGACTCACAAACGGCCCGTCCGTCGGGGTCTCGTTTGTGAGTGGTAGATTTTCCTGCACAACTTAAGTTCGTTTCATTTAAATAGTTGGGGATTTAGGTAATTTTATTAGGCATTTAAAGGAGTCTAATTAAGTTTATTAAGTCCCAATATAAATACCCTCAATACTTATTAATCTAAGACAACTCTTAATACAAATTCTCTTCTTTCTCTCTTCTTTCTCTTTTCTTTCTCTCTCTACTTGAACTCACCATTGAAGACTAGCAAGGATAAGGGTTTGGGGGATGGAAAGGGGCTATTAACCATCAATTTTTTTATCCAACATTAAGGTATGGGATATAATTCACCTTTGAGACTGTTTTCTCAAAGGGCTCCTTCAAAATAGATATTAAAAGTTGAGTTTTCTTATGGGTTTCATCCAATTACGAATCTGTAGTTATGAATTGAGTTTTTAATGGTGTATTTAAGTTTTATTGAGTAGATTAACATGAATTTTCACTCGATTGTGGTAATTGTTGATTGTTTGGTATAAATAGAAGAACATGATCCTCAACCCCTAACCTTAGATTGTGATATTGACCTATATTGTATTGTGATCATTCTATTAACTTTATTATTGATTAGATTACTATCCTATGATGTTATTATGAATAAACTAATATTAATTATAGGCCAATGATGCTATTTCTTAATATGTGATATAGGTTAGGGAGTATATTGTGAAATTGGCCTATGTGTCTTTTCTTAAGCTATAATCGATTTTTGAATTGTTTATAGAAAATGCATTGGCCTTGTTTGATCTTATTTGGTCCTCATTGTTGATGGGGTATTACTACTCCCCTAATAGGTGATTTATGGTTTATGGTAAATCTTTGATGATGAACTATGAGGAAGACTTTGGAAGTCTTAGAACTCTAATCTGTACTCCAATTGTGATTAATGGTGGTTAACATGACATTAATATGGAGTATTCCTTGTATTAGGACTTGATATGGTGGTATGATGTATAATGAAATGTATTATTATGTTTAGAGGGTTTTTTAAGATTAAAGTTATAAGGGTGTTGATGTATACCAATGTGTCCTTATTACGAAAGGTTTATCAATGTTAACTCACTTTAATGATTGTGATGAAAAAACTTAGCACTCAGCACAATTCTTATTAAGCTATTGGATTATCATAATGATCAAGGGGTATACCTTAATGATGACGTAAACTAAGCCAATATTATTAATTAAAGGCATAAGACATTAAAAAAGGGACTCTAGCTTTCACGATTGAACTAGATTGAAGAGTGTTCCTTCTCACATTGGTTCCACGACGGAATTAGAACCTAGACCCTACCGGCGCGTGACCTCTCCCGATTCTAGAACGATCCTACATACGTGCATCGTTACTTTCTACTTCATCTTCATTTATTTTTGGAAGCGGAAAATTGAACTTTATTCAATTAAACTATACTGGAAACATTGATTTCACATGATACTATCTACGTAAACACATAAGCGTTCACAACAAACATATAAATCAAGATAATCAAATGAAAGATATAATCATAAATATAGCGTTGCCAAATTAGAACAAATAAAATGTCTGAAAGTTAATACAAAATAAATGCAAGTGGAACACACTCCACTATCTCATGCCTACGTCTATGATAAAATAAACCAGTAAGCATCCTCGAAAGCATGAGGGCCTACCAAATCCGGATAAAAGTTCCACGCGCGGATAACTTCTGCGTCGACTCTTAAGATATAACATCCAACTGCACCTTCATCCAAAAGTATATAAAGAAATGGAATTAGTACACACTTGTACTAAGTATGGGTATATGCAAAAACACATCACAAACATACATGATTTAGAAAAGCTTTCTTATGAAGATATGAGTTATGGAAAGTCAAGTCAATGGACTTGCGAAAATCGGATTAGAAAATTCATGCCGTGAGAGTAAAATGCATAATCATACGCATCATATTGCACACAACACATAACATATTGCATATAACACATAACATATTGCATATATCACATATCATCTTTCATTTTTCACCATCTGCCATGAGACTCCTGGAACATTGAAAAAAAAATTTAACATTGGACTTTCCCAAAATGAGGCTCACATAAGGGACCTCAACTTGGAGCCTTCCTTTAGCAACACGGAGGTACTCTTCACATTCATTTCCATACATACTTCTTTTCATTTCCTTCACATGCTAGTGTCACAGCATCTATCCTGATGTATTTAAGACCTCATTGGGGTTCAGTTTCAATGCTTAAGAATGACCTATTTTGATTACATAAGTCTATTCCCCTCTTTATTAATCCTCCCAAACACTTTGTATCGTCATATTCATTGTATGCTTTACATGAGCTGGCCCTCAAATTCTTATTCGCTGGAACTTTAAATTTCACCGACATATATAATGTGAGCATCATGAAATCCAGTGTCTACCCCACACCGAAAAGAGGCAGAATCACCTGCCAAAGTGAAGCCAAAACATGCTAGCATATATAGGGAGTTGAACCCTGCTAGATCCGTATGTTGGCTGCATATGTTCAAAGGCTAGGAGATATAAGGATATCCATACCCGTCTTGACGTACAGTCTCATCTCATGAGATTACATAAACCTCTGCCTTCCCGAAATAAGGAATCGCCACTCATAGCTAGCCTATCGGTGCTCAATATAAAGTCCCATTTATCTCATATATCATAGAAGTTGGCTTCTAGTATGAGGACATCCTAGCTCATTAGATTATTTCTCATCTCATTATTTGTATTGAGTATATATTAACTTCAATACTTTCTTTAGAGTGTTCATAGAGACTAGTCTCTTTATTAACTTTACACTCTCATAGGTGAGTACGTTATGATAACATTTACTTAGGCTCATTTGAGATTGCTCTCATATTTCACATGAACCTCTAATCATATTTTCACCACATTCATTAGACTTTTCTCATTTTCCCTTTATAATTACTCACCCCTTTTTACGTGAATGTTCATTTTGTCATATGCCAATGCACTTGGCCTTTTAGTGTATTTCACGCTATTACTTAACCTGGGGTCACATCATTCATCACATAACATCTTAGGTTGACTTACTTTTATAATGAATCTGGACTTAGATCCACACAAACACTCATGAGGCTCATTCTTATTTGTCTAGTGATTCAACTTTACCCAGATTATGTGTTAAAGACTTATGCATCTTGTAAGTCTGCCAATATCCCAGCATCATTTTCGATCCTTAAAGGCATCATTAATTAATCATTTATTCACGTACGACTGTTATGTGTCATTACGGAATGGGACACGGAACCTTATTTAAAATCCCTTGTATCACTTAGTTGTCGTTTTTTAATTTATAACGTTGGTTGACAACAATTCTTGGGTGGAAAACCCGAGATCTAACCCCACACTACACATCATTTTTTTTTTCTTATAATTTTTTTGTCTTAAATTTTTGTCCTGGTTTACCCAAAATCGAATCCCCACGCCCACTTCCGTTTATTTTCTTCTCTACTTGATTTCTTCGGTAGGACCTAAGAGGTATGGGATCGTTCCCCACAACCGCACCCTATTTTTATTTATATTTTCTACTTACTTTCTCATTTGGCCAAGAGGTTGTGGGTTCGATCACCACATACATCATTTTATTATTTAATTTTTTATAACTTGTATATGGTGAGGTATTGAGATCAATACCCACTGACCTCATGCATTTTTTTAAAAAAAATAAAACTAAATTTTTTTATAGTAAGCTGGACGAAACCAAATTTTCAAAAAGCGGTAAATTTTATCACCTTTTTGCAGTCCATTTTAGCACCCTCTTTCACGTTAAACATTAAGAGATTTCGAGTAGTTTTTAGGGATATCCTTAGGTGCATTTTAAAGGATACTTTCAGTCAAGAATTATCATTCAATTAAGCAACTTTGAAGTCATATGAACATCATATTTTTAACATATTCGTACACATATAATTTATAACATTTTATCATGTCAATATCAAGCTTCAAACCGTTTCTAATTCATGACACACACGTGCACACACAAGATAACAAACTTTACATTTTCGGAACACTTCTTTAATTTCTACATAATTCTGAATACACATTCAAACACGAAATCACAACCAGTCCTAAAATCATCTACCATAGTATACCAAGCATACTTGAATCTTTCAAAGGATCTAAATGACATGGTCATCAACGGGGAGCACCTTCAGTTTTCAATTTGTGAATAGAATTAGAAATAGGAGTTCTCTTGGAAAGAGACTAAAACAATAGGTAATAAGAAAACCCATACCTGAAGGTCGTTTAAATTGTTCTTACGTGGTTGCCAACCCCCCCCCCCTCCACTAAGCTACATCTCACCACCGAACTCACAAGCCAAATCGTCGAGAATTTGTTTTTTTGGCTATTTTTTTTAAGCTTATTTTCTCTTTGGTTTTAGAGTCAGGTTCTTGTGAATTGTTTTTGGTTGCTCTTCTTTTCGTTACTGAAGAATAATCGTGCAATTGAAGGTAAGAGTCAGAGAGAGAGCGTGAGAATGAGTGGTAGCTTAGGATTAGGAGATTTATTTTTGGAATAAGTCAAACTAAGACTCCTCATAAATTAATGAAATCACATTTTTTTAAAGGATTAAGTAAAATTACTTATTATGCCCTTACATAAATCAGCTAAAAATATAAATGAATAAATTTAACATTGCTTCCACAAAGGATCGAAACAGGGTGAAGCTTAACTTGCGAAAAAAGGGTCAAATTCGGCCAACCCTACCTAAATTTCCCTCCTTTTTAAATATCTTAATTAATTAAGTAAATTCTTAGGGTAATTCCAGTACTGACCCTATCCTGGAAAAGACCATTTTACCCCTAGACCCTCCAAACCTAAGAGTACCCCTTTCAAGTCCGATAAAAACATATCTGGGTGAATCTCTTCAATTCAGGTGCCCTACATGGTTTGTTCTCACCTTGCCTAGCTCAGATATAATCACAAGTTGGTTTGTTTTGATAGTTCATGGTTTCTTAGGTCTGTTTTTACGCACGCAACAAAGTCGTGGTGAACGCTGTTCTATTCAGGCATTCTAGTATGTTAATCGTGCATAGCAATAGTCATATTCAGGTTGTGTTACAATCGCATCCTACATGGTTCTCATGATTTTCTGAAGTCCATACATGTTTCATAATATAGATTTTAGGAAGATTCTTAGAGTTTTAGGTGCATTGAAAGTCAAACGTTATGGGACGACCAAGACGTTTGACGACTAAGTCACCTATGTGTCTCATATGTGGTTTTATGTGTTTATGTGTTATTCATGAGTTTATAAGTTAATTAAATAATTTATTATAGAATATATATTCAGTGTTTCAAGTTTCGTGGAGTTTGGAGTTCAAACATCCAGGAACGTCCATAACGTTCGAAAGATTTGCCTTAAAATGACCTTGTGTATCTATGCTTATTTCGTCGAGCTTTACGTATTTAGTTTGGATGAGATTAATGTGAGAGGTGATAAAATCATAAAAGATCATGTATGGGTTGTAAATGTCCGGGAAAACATCCCCATGGACCAACCAAGGTTCCTTGAGGAAGGACCCATGTTGGTGGCCAAAACTACCCAAGGCAGTCCACCTACGGATGGAAATCGACAGCCAGTGACCTGGTCGACGCCCCGTTGTTGGTGTGCGTCATTTGAGACTTATCCTAGGGAGACAATATACCAGTTCCAAGCCTCTAAACCCATCGAAGGAGGACAATATGGCCCGTATGTGGACCTATGCCCCGTTGATGGGGAACCGTCGATTCTCCCTTTGGCCGGCACGCAACTTTTGTTGTTAAGTTGTGGGGATTAAGTTTTAAATTCACCCAGTCCCCGTATACGTCATTGGGAATTTTTTTGTGATTGTTTTATGGTATTTTCGAGAGTCTCTAGTCATTAAAACTCTCCGGATAAGGGACCTAACACCTCATGTCATACTTCCCTCCAAAAGTTGGTCTTGGGTCTCCCAAAGCTTCATTGAGTTCAAGTGAAGATGGAGCTTGAAAGATCCTGGTCTTCACTGGATGTTTCTTTTTCAATTAGCTTTGGATTTCAATAAAGTATATGATTCTCCATTAAGGCTTCTTCACTTAGTCCGCAATTTCAAAATAAAAAGAGATGAAAAAGTTCAATTTCTACTCTAACTCTTAGTTTCTTGCATAAACTATTTCCAAACGTCTATATATCATATAATTGATATTTTCCAATGAAATTCTCCATGAACCCAAAACATTCACAAATCTCTCATTCTGGATAAAATATGGGTTAAATGATCATGCTTTAAGATTGATGAATTCATGTGTAGATTATTATGGGCTTTTGATTCAATTATATTTATGGTTAATTTCGTATAAGGGTGTTTAATTTGATGGCTTGTATTGTATAGTCTTAATCTTATTTAATTATTGACTTATTAAATTGTAATGACTTAAGCTTATGGATGTCTATGTAGTTTTCAGGAATGATCTACTATCTAATGAGCAATAATTATATTCATTGATAGCTAGGTTTTATTAGATTTGATGATTATGGTAATGAATTGACCTAGTGGGTCAGTGATATGGATTATAATTGGTGTTTGGAATTGTTGGTTAGGCCTTGGTAAGTCCTTCTACATTAATTGGAGTTATGTATCCTTGACATCAAGTTTTAAGATGGGTGGGGATATAGACCCGAATTCCTTCTAGTTTAATATTATTACACTACATTATATTGATATTGGTATGGATCCACTTATGGTGGCGGTGTTATCTGAATTGAAGTGTGGCCTTGTCGATGTTTACTTTATTTCAAATATGATGATCATGGCCTTTCGACACTACTTAAAGTACTTTTGAATGATTTGCTTAAGGTAATTTAATGTCGTAGTAATGAGTAATCATCTATTTGTGAAAGTGATGTGTTCTTTGTATGTATCGTTAGGAAATCATGGAGACCATGACTATGTGCTTCTGATGTTATAGTCTTAGTTTGATGCATGTTGTTCCTTATTTCAGCTGCTATGTTATCCTTATTTTCATTTTTTTTTTTTTTGTTTTTTCGTCCTTCCCCCCCCCCCCATTGTTCTTTTCGGTGTGTCCCCAGGTGACACTAAGCTTTTGCTTCAGCCTCCCAATAATTTCGGCGTTTCTTCATCTGCCGATGTCTTCGCTTCTTCTTTTTTCTCCTTTTCTTCTTTGTCTCCCCCCTTCGCTCTCCGCCCTCCGTTCCCCCCTATTTTCCTTAGTATGTTTCTATACCGACAGCTCACCTTCGTGCGCAGGTATCCGTGGTGTGAGTATGAGACGTCTAGCCGCGAGGCTACCGTGTGAGCGCACGATGAGTACGCACCCAACCGTGCCGGATAGTGACAGGCACCACCCCCTGTCGGTGTTATAGGAGGCACCGTGTCGGCGTCTCGACGCGGACGGCTGAGTTTGCATCGTGGTCTCGACCGTAGCTTTGCCGTCCTTGCCTCTCCGACACACACCTGTATCCCTGTTTTATAGACCCTGCGACCCAAATTGTTGTCCAGACACCTCGTAAACCTCTATTGACACCTAGCCGACTTCGGGGAACACCGCCCACACCATCCTGTACCTGAGATGGCTCACCATCCACTGTTGCGTGATTCAACGGGTGGTACCAGACCACACGGCTTATATACCCAGTGCTTGGTGTGGGCCGGGGGCACGACTACTTTTCTCTGGCACCGTGATGTCAACCCGTACAGTTAGTTTTGGTCGGTGCGCGTGTTCCTCCCCCACCATCGGCCCCACCTTGCCCATCTTTGGGGCAGTTGATCCGAACCCTCGCATTGCCGCACTCACATTAGTTGACAGCTGTGGTGTTTCCGCCTCTTTCGAGATACGCTCGTCACGATAGGGGGAGTGAGGACCCCCCGACTTCCGAGACGCGTTGCCCCCGTCCCTTTGACTCCGGATTCCTTATTATTGGTCACGATCACAGTAGAGTATGTATCTTCGGACATCTTAACTATTCAGCATAGCGACAAAAGTCCACAGACGCTTTCATACCCGTAGTCCTGATGGTGCTAGGCCGTATCCGTTGCTTGCGTATAGGTCACTTAGCACACGCACAGCCCCCACAAGAAAACTGTAGTTAGTTTTACTAGATCCCTCGACCTATGTGTTTGGTCCACGTACCCCCACATGTCTTAGAATGTCTCATTCACATAGTAGCAGCATGTCATAAGCACTGACAGAACTAGAACATTCTATTCTAATTCATGTTACAACCATCACATGCATCATTCTAAATAACAAAAGCTCATTTTATATTCAATATCATACTCATATACATAAGTTCTAACCACATTACAAAAATTTTAGAACAACGAATCAATTTAGTAAAATTTCCAAAATTTTAACACTGAACTGGCATTGCATTACATTGAATTTATGCAACTTTTCAAAAAATGCAACTTTTAGACAATTCATGATATAGACATGCTAATATGCAAGATAACATCATATAAACATATCTTAAAACATAATTAATCTCATAAAATAACTTAGACATGCTCAATAAATCCAACTGATATAACCATTAAGACATGCTCAACAAATCCAACTGATATAACCATTTAGACATGCTCACTATTAATCTATATGAAATAATTAACAACCTACAATAGATGGCCATGAATCATATGGAAGATATCATACATGAAAACTCATTTTGTCATTCAACAAATCTTCAATCAACATACATATATATCATAAGGAGAATAATTGGAACTCATTTTCTACAAAATACTCCTACAAAAATCAAGTTACCAAGAACAATTTGTTTAGGCTTGAATAAACACATAAGGAAAAGTTAAGGTTACCTCACTCCCAACAACCATACTATTCACCATACTCCCCACTTAGGATAAAACCATTCTAATGTCAACATAACATTTACTACAAAGAACTCCCTTAAGGAACCTTAAACCATACCAATACTTTCTCGCCAAAGTCTATCTCATAGAGACTATAGCTCTCAAAGGTATCATTATCTAACCACCACATCCCCCTTACTAGGAGAACTCACCTTTACTCTTTCAATATCATCACCTCCCTTCAAATAATTCAAACAACCTCAACAATACTTTCTCGCCAAAGTCTATCTGATAGAGACTATAGCTCTCAAAGGTATCATAATCTAACCACCACATCCCCCTTACTAGGAGAACTCACCTTTAATCTTTCAATCTCATCACATCCCTTCTATGGTTGGGGTCTTCAAATAATGAAAACCACCTCAACAACCACTTTTCACGTTCTTACACTATACTTTACCATTGTTTCCAACCTAACTACTCTCAGAAGGTAACCATGCCAATCAAAGGTCAAAACCACCTTCTATCACACCTCATATCACAAGTCTCATATCATCTTTTCTCTCCCTCAACCCAAACTTCATAAAGTCACCCCCAAGGGACCAACACATAAGGGAAATAAGGGAAAGACACCTCATACAAATCTCTTAGACACGATTAGATGAATGAAGAAGTCAAACTTTCCTAGCACACAATAGCCTCCCAGTTATAATGTGGCGCGCTTTAAATTATGAACAAGAATCTACTAAATGTGGTTCATACGACAAATAAGACACTCCCCAAACCTTATGCTCAGATACCATCTCTATCACAACCCGCAAGTACACCCTAGAAGTTAGAGCATCCTTGTGTCATAACACGACAAATGAGCCTTCCAGAAGTCTCATATAAGCCTCTCATATCATTCATTGTATAATAAACATACTAAAATAGGTAAGAATTTAAAATTTTCTAGACACACGAAGACCTCTTTCATAAACATTACACAAGCGGAAGACATTCATTTAAAACATCAAATATTTTCAACATATACTTGAACCATCTAAACTTTAGAATATACAATGCTTGGGACTAATACCATGCAAGACAATAAAATAAAGACTACGACATAAGGAAATGTGGGTATTGTCCTTTAATCGACGAGGACTCCCCATTACATTTATCCTACAAAAGAGGTCCTTTAGGGTTACCTTACAATGGCAACAAGAAATTCATTATGACTTTCCTAAGGTTTGATATGATGCCGTTCCATCCAATCAACCTTAATTCCATTATTCTTTACTTTGAAGGATACCATTATGACTTTCTACTTCAACATTCGTAACCATACCACTAGGTTCAAGGTTTTACATAAAGACTCCCTTCACATTATTCAAGGTAACACATATCATTTATACATTCAAGACTAAGATACTAGAGTATCCTAATTCAAGACATCATATATTCATATTCATATAAGCATCAAGTAAGGGACACACGTTAACCTAGACAAAACACCTGATACTTCATCTTAAAACATAGTACTATTCGTTCTACAAGCACGTATGAATAAAAATTATCTTCGTTAAGTCATACTACACACTACCATATCATCATCAATATAACTATTAACACTCATATAGTAAAG
>JAKWJA010002066.1:0-14021 GCA_027704765.1 Solanum habrochaites
AAAAATTATCAACATAGTTTAGTGTATACTCTAGTATTGAGTGGTACGAGGTAATAACTTAGTCAAATATCAAATACGATTCTTAATATGAGGTAAGAGAAGGGTTAGGATAGCACACACGTAGCTGGACCAAGGTGCGGAGTGACATTTTCTAGATGTCGGACCAAGGATTTAGAAATACATTAACTTCCACTTGCATGCAAGATACTAGGAAGAATTGTTATGTTAGATTTATCAGTATGAACCTGCGGGGAACACGTTAAACCCTTGTTACGTTGATTAATTGATTAAACTCTAACGTTCGAAGCTGTTAGTTGTCACCTTTTATATGCTAGTTATTTTCATTTATTTAGGATAGAAACCCCCCTTTTTATCATTTTATGCTTTCCAAGGAATGTAATTGATTGAACAATAGTAGTATAGATTGAAGTTAAGTTTAAACTATTTTCCTCATGGGAAAGATCCCAACCTCACTATTGGGTTTATTTACTTGACACGGCCGCTTTACTTCTTATTTGAGACGTAAGTTTGAGCGTATCAGTAGTCAGACATTTCTTTTGTTGTCCCTTTGGACTACCAGTCTAGCATATGTTTTCAATAGTTCCATCAAGGTTTCATTTCCTTTTAAAAGATCCACTTTGATCCTAAGGTTTATTTCCTGGAGGGGCAAGATCAGTCAATTCCCACGTGTGATTTCTTTAAAATTGATTCAATCTCACTCTAATGACTGCTTTCTTTCCAATCAAGTTGACTCTGAAGAAGACATAGCTTGTTTAAATGTTTGAGGCTCATTTTTAAAGCAAAGTGTGCTACAAAATCTGGTCTGAATGAAACAGATTTTCGTTGTCCAGTACTCTGCCTGGTTCCTCAATAGTTAGAATATTTTTCATGTGTCGTTCGTGGTGTTTTTGGTCTTTCACTGTTGACTCACTTTCCGTTTTTATACGGATAAAATGTTTTCAAAAACTTTGCAGTATCTTATTCAATTATCTTATTAACATGAATCTCAGGGATTATCAAAAAGAAATTGGTGAAAGCCGAAAATCGACAGGGCTTTACGATTCAAACAACCCAAAATAACAGACCACAATCTATTATTTTCGGGTCCAATTTTAACCCTCTTCGGTAAAGGGAACCCTCTACCTTGGCTAAACACCCACATTTGAAATATTTAAGTGGGTTTTCTTCATTTTTCCACAACTCATATGGAATGATTGTGTTTTTCGATGCGGACTCATTGAGTATTTTATAAGCTGTAAGATGGCTTCACCCAAATATTTTCGCGGTGACCAAATTGATCATTAAGGCATTCATCATTCCTTTAATGTTATGTTCGTTCCGTTCTGCCGAACCATTTTTTGAATGTGGTTGTAAGGTGCAGTAGGTTTTGATGATATAATTCCCATATTCAAAAACATATCTTGAAAAAGGAGATTCATCTTCTCCATCCCTATCAATCGGAATTATTTTTAGCTTTAAATTCAATTGGTTTTCCACTTCCTTTTTATATTGCTTAATGTATCAATTGCTTCATCCTGTACTATAAGTAAAATTACATTACAAAATCGAAGTGCAGTCCATCAATAAAAATTATTAACAATACTTTTTTCCACCACGAGATGGTGTGACTTCATATCACATATATTGTTGAATAAGTCGAAAGTTCAGAATTCTTCAACAGACTTGAAGGATGTTAACAAACTTATTTCCACACAAATTCACATTTCAAACTTATCGCATTTAAATCACGGGCAATACTGTATAGATTAACCCAATTTTCCAAGGATTTGTAATTTACATGTCCAAAGGGCAGCCATACCAATAAATCACTAACTCTCTAAAGAAACAGAAGCAGAATTTTATTTAATACTGTCAACAACCCCCCCATTACATTTAGTTTGAAAAGACCCCTCATTGAGGTAGCCTTTCCTATGAAATTCATTCTTACTTATTACAGCTTTATCACTAACTAGGACACACTTAAAACCCGTTTTAACGCGTAGTGCAGCTAGCAGAAACTAAATTTTCTAATAGTAGGACATGAAGAATAGTGTCAAAGTCAACACCTTGCCGGGATGTCATTTTTCAACATTACTTTCCAAGTTCCTGCAAATCCTTGTTG
Organism: Solanum habrochaites; assembly: GCA_027704765.1. Classification (NCBI taxonomy): domain Eukaryota; kingdom Viridiplantae; phylum Streptophyta; class Magnoliopsida; order Solanales; family Solanaceae; genus Solanum; species Solanum habrochaites. The sequence continues at coordinate 2,123 of JAKWJA010002066.1, forward strand.
TTGCTTGTGTTTTCCCCCCCTGAATAAATCTTCATTGTACTCAGCAGGAGTGTAGTGGCAACAGGCTTCTTTCGCAAGAGCAAATATTCTAGTGTCACCTGAGCGAGAAAACACTTGGGATTCCAACTAAGTTACACTCGATACATTCAACAAGTAATCGGCATCTTCATCTTTTCCACGATGTTTTCTGACTTTTGCCTTTTCCCTTTGGACTTGTTGTTTTTGTCCTTTCTGGAGCATGGACAATTAGAAAGATTCTATGACCAAGCCTTGCCACCAATTAAACAGTTGCCTTGAATTTTTTCTTGGCTATTATGGACTTCTGCCCCAGTTGGACCTTCTTTCTCTTTGTCTTTGGGAGGAGCTTTTTCAAACAATATTACTCCAATGATTGTTGAACTCTTACGCGACTTGTTTTTCGGGCATTTGTTGTCTTCCTCAATCTTGAGTTGAATTTCACAAGATCTAAAAGCTTCATTTTTGTTATGCTATGTGCTTTAATAATTCTGAAATCGTTCCACGAAGGAGACAAACTTCTCGGATATTGCAGTCACTTGAAAATCTTCATTTACTACCATATCCCTTCAGCAATCAGATATGGAGATAAGTTGAAGTTCCTGCACTTGTGATAATCCAACAGTTTTTACTATATACCATTTGATAGTCTAAAAAACTTGCGACCGCAACTTTTTCAAGCATGCATGGTTCTGTCTTTATTATTCTCAAAGCATTCCACAACTCTTTTGAGTGTTATTACACTATAGACATTATATAAGTCATCTCTAAAGCACTCACAATGTAACCTTGACATAGGAAGTCTGACGGTTTCCATGCTTCAATAATCATGAATTTTCCCCTGTATGACATTAATTCATCAGCAGGAAACTGAAGTATCTCACTTGTAAATTTATGACCAGACTAAGAGTGGTGGTAAGCCAAAAAAAAAATACTCGTTGTACCATCCTTTGCAATTCACCATAGCCTGTGAATTTACCCGGTTGTATAGTGACTGTGGGGAAAAGAGGGTAGGGTGGTGATCTTAGCACAGCCATTGTTAACACCATGTTGCCATTTCTGATAAAACAAATTGATACACTATACGTAAGAAAAACTATAATTGCCGACTAAAGGAGTATAAAATCACAAGATTTTTCTCTCCACCAGAAACACACATTTTATAATTTCCTTAAAGAATTGTGTCAATTCAGGGTTATGGAAAAAGAAATAACTGGTTGTAATAATCATTCAGAAACACGGAAAGAGTAACTGAGATTTTTAAAACAGTAAGTAAGATGAACAGAAATTTATTCTGTAAAAAAAATAATTGAATCTGTAAAAACTTACAAGAATCTAGAAGACTCTATTTAATAAGTTAGGAAGAAAATCAATTCCACTGAAGTCACAGGGTCCCCTTAAGGAAATTTATTCCCCTTAATATCCGAGGTTGGATTTGGAATATTACCTACAAGGTAAAATGATCTTCATAAGTAGAGTATAAGATACCAAAAACTCTACTGTCAGCGATCAATTCCATAGCAGGCAAGTATACGAAGAGAAATATGTGTTTTAGAAGAAGGAAGATCAGAAAATTTGTTAGGGAAAATATTTTGAAGACTGAATGGATGTATAGGCAAGAAGAATATATTCTAAAAGGTGCCAACCCTTTTAGAATTGACACGACATTACTGAAAGGTTGCAAACTTTCAAATGGTATTGACTGTTCTGAAAGTTACAACCTTTCAGAACAGTCATGGCTGGAATTTTTAAAGTATACGGAAATTTAAAACGGTCAGCGTGCGGGTCGGGTTGGTTAAACTAAAAAGTTTGTAAAACATTTCGTTTTTTGTCTGTTATCAACATAATTAATTGAAAAATAATTTTGGCCATTTAATTAAGTAAAGAAATAAATAAAATAAATTGTCCAAAAAAAATTATCTCTCGATTCATTTGCCAAAGCCGAATCCGAAAGGCCGAAGCGGGAGCGAGAACAATGACAACGGCGCGGGGGGGCCCGCTTTCAAACCCTTGGTAAAAGTAATAGGGAGTGTTTATTTATTTAACTCTTCCTATTTTCATATCCCTTACCGATGAGGGACAATTTCTTTTTAGTTTTTTTTTATTTTAAAGCATTAGAGGACTTTTCAAATTTCCAACCTTTCAAGTTCTAAACTTTTCAAATTCCTCTCCTTCTTTCTATTTCCCATCAATTCTTGCTACATACCCAACACTAGATATCTTGTATGGGTTATATAGATTGCATCTTATATCTATTGTAAGAAAAAAATATTATTTTTGACATGGTATCAAAGCGTAAACACATTCTTCAATAATTTTGGCTTCTTTATGTGGAATAACAAAAAGTGAATTAAAAAAGACCAGAGCTTAAAACTTTAAAGAGATTGTATCCTTCCAACAAAATAATTTTGAATGAGAGAATTTCATCCTCGTTGACTTAACATCTAGGATATCTATAAATACGAGTTTAATAAACTTACAATATTTTTTGTTATTGAAGCAGATCTGGAAATAGTTGGTATACTCAATCCCTGAAAATGCAAACAAATTCTGCCGTCTAGTTTTCCCCCTTTTTTGAGCTCATCATGAGGTACTTAACTAAAAGAATTTGGTCTAATGGATATGGGCTAATGGGCCAAATTCTTTTAGTTAAGTACCTCATGATAGTTCAAAAAAGGAGAAAAATTAGACAGCAGAATTTGTTTGCATTTGCAGGGATTGAGTATACCAACTATTTCCAGATCTACTTCAAAACATAAAATTTTTAAGTTTATAAACTCGTATTATAGATACCTAGATGTTAAGGTCAACCGAGGATGAATCGAAAATTCTCTCATAAAAATATTTGTTGGAAGGACATAATCTCCTAACGTTGTAAGCTCTGTCTTTTTTAATTCACTTTTTGTTATTCCACAAAAGAAGCAGCAATTATGAAAGAGGATGGGTTTAGCTTGATACCATATTAAAAATAATATTTTTTAGTCAATAGAATAAGATGCAGTCTATACAACCCTACAAGATACTATACATAAAATTTCGGCTATGATCTTCAATTTCATAATCATTAGAAGTGATTCCTATAATCTTGTCACAAGATCTTTAATTAAAACTCATTGTTGATATAGTTCATTTCAATATTTTTGTCTTTTTTTAAAATTATATATTGTTTAATATTTTTAATAATATTTTTTTAAATTTAAATTACGTGAAATTGAACAAAAATATTTTCTTGTAATGGCTTTGTGACACTCCAAATCAAGATAAGAAATCCTATATCGTCAAAATATAAGAGATACATTGAATATATAGATAAGCACACCTTACAAATTAGTGGCACGTTTTAATGTTGTATGAATCTAGATAAGAGTGGTCAATATCAGTAGTAGAGTGTAGGACTATTTGACCCAAAAAGTGCGTCATTCAATGTGTAAAACTATATTTTATGAGTAAAATATACTTCTTCTATCTGTATCTCCCTCTTTTAATACTCAACCCTAGGCCTCTCACTATCTATACCTCTTCCAATTCGGCCCATTGCCAACTCAATCCGTCCTCTTTCGCCAATCGTAGTGTTATTTGAAACTACTATATGACGTCTATATTTTAGGTCTTACTGCACTTTCATTTTTCCTTGCTCTATAGTGATTTCTTTTGGTTTTGGAGACTAAAACTCAGATTTAAAAGTTGCGGTGCTCTTGTTGTTCTTTGTCTGGTGAAAAAAGGAAAATGGTTTCCTAAAATGTGACTTCTGTTTCAAGAGTAATGCTGCAATCACAAAACTTCTTTGAAGTTGGCACATAGGTGCTTCAACGTCCCTTTTCTTCTCCTAAGAGGAACTTCTGGAGGCAACTTGAGTGAGACGGTCTTCTCTTCTTCTTTTCCTCACTGTCATAAGCCTGCTACGAGTAAGTTGACCAAACTACTGGACATAGGAATTGCCCTTTTTATTGAGTTTTAAGGTCTTTTGAATATAATTTAATAACCTAAATTAACTTAGATTGGTGAATTTCAGGACTTGGAGCTAAGAAAGTCAAGCAATAAAGTATTTGATCAAAAATGATGAAAAAAAGATAAAAATAAAGAGCAAAAGAATATAAAAAGTAAAGATTAAGAATTAGTCACAAAAATAGTGCCCAAGTTTAGTTTTGTGGATTCGTTTATGAGGGTAAAGGAGCTTGAATTTGGCCATCTTGTAGATTTGCTTGAAGGTCTGTCTATTTTGGGGATTCAATTGAAAGTATCCGCTCACGCTTCAAGAGGTAATTCTTTAATTAAATTTCATTAAGTTTATGTGTGCTAGCCTGATATATGTTTTAGCAATAATACAGTTATTGTGTATCGATTAGGTCAGGTAGTAGTAAAGATAAGATCTTGCTCGTTGTGCATATATATATGGGTTTACAACAGTTGGTCTTGTGTCAATATGCACTTTTTGCCACTTCCAAGTTTTGATGGTTGCTTGTTAATGACATAGGGGGGTTTTTTAGTTCAGTTTTCTTGATTTCCCCAAAGAAATTCTATTTGTTGAGGTTAAATAAATAGCTTTAGGTACATTTGGTTTGAACTTACTTAGTTTTCTTTCAACAAGTCGAGACGCCGGATATTTTACCTCACAAGCGCTAATTTTATTATTTCTTGTTTTCTTGCATGAAAATCCCTTGGTTTGAGTCCATTGGACTCCCCTTTGTCCTTTTCATTTCTTCAAGTTGACCTTTATCATTGATAAAATTTCAAAAGTTGAAATATAGTCTCGAAAAGCTGAAAAGGGGGTTGATATGCAACATGTATACACTTAGTATACAATGATATACAAGGGACAGTGCGAAAAAAACAGGTAAAAAAATGCAGATAAACATGTCAAATGCTGAAATACAGATTGAAAACAGGAAACTCTGGTCTCAAAGAAATTCATATAAAACTACTAGTTATCTTTGCATAAATAGGTAAGAATTTTAAGGAAAGCCCAGTAAGTTTCCAAACTATAGTTATTTATGAAAATTTTCCAAAAAAATATCGGTATGTTGAATAAATAGGTAAAACAATAGTTAAGGAAAGCCCTGAAGTTTCATACTATAGTATTATGAAATTTTTCCCAAAAAAAAAAAAGGCTAAGACAAACACGGACATTACAGCGAGGCCAAGAAGGAGTTCCAAATTCAATTTTCTTCTTTTACCCTGGAATTATTAATTGTGTACTTGTTTAGCAAAAATTCAAGCTCTTCTACCCTATAAACGACTCCATGAAAAAGCTAAAATTGGACCTGATTTTTGTGACTACAAGAGTCTTTACTTTATATTCTTTTGCTCCAACTTCATTCTTGTTGACACATTCTTGATAAAAATACTTCGATCGCTGGACTTCTTTAGCTCCAACCTTGAATCCACCAATTTAAGTTAGTTAGGTGAATTAAATTATACTCAAGACACTTAAAAACTCAAGAAAAAAAAGAATTCATAGGTGGTAAATCTTTCAACTCAATGTCTTATACAAAAAATTATGACATTGAGGACAAGAAAAGAAAGGCTATCCCAAAAAGTTCTATAGAAGCTCCTCTTAGACGATAGGGGATGCTTAAATTAGCTATTTTTCTCAACTTCAATAGTTCTTTGTGGTCATTTGTTAGAAACAGGGGGAAGCACTTGTCAGGGAAACCATTCCTGTTTCCACCAACAGACGAAGAACAAGAAGAGCACCGCACTATTGAAACCAGGTTTAAGTATCACAACAAACCTAAAAGAAATCACTATAGAGCAAAAGGGAAAAATTGAAGTGTAGAAAGACTTAAAAGGTACACGCCAGATAGTAGTTTAAAGAGCACAAGTAAGCGAGAAGGAGAGAAAGAGACATGAGGGGTTTTATGAACAATGGGGTTGCATAGAACCATAGGCAGAAGCAATCTGTTCAAATTAGTCTATACTCAACTCATGAACTATGTTGTTTCTTGTGATGTAGGCAGCTCCATTTTTCATATAACCCATCTTTTTTTTCTTTATGTATTACTTTTCTTTTAAAGAAAATAGTAATCTGATTGCACTTTTAGTTATATCTGCACTTCCAATTTTCCTTTATTATTTGTGTTTCTTTTGGATTTTTGAGGACTAAAACCTGGTTTTTCGAAAATTCTAGTGCTCTTCTTGGTCTTGGTTGCTGTGGCATGTGAAAAGAAAATGGTTTACTAGCTCGTGTTTGTTGTTACTTGAGGCGGAATGCCAAAAAAAGGAATTCCTTGAAGTTGGGAAAGCGCACTTGAACACCCCCCTATCTTCTATGAGGAGCAGCTTCTAGGCGAAATTGAGTTGTGGAGCCTTCCTTTTCTTTCCTCAATGTCATAAGCCTCGCCATAAGTGGTCGGTTGACAAATTACCAATATATGAATTACCTTTTTTCTTGAGTTTAAAGTGTCTTTAGTATTATTTAATAACCGAAACTAACTTAAATGGGTGAATTTGAGGACTTGGAGCTAAAGAAGTGAAGCAATCAAGCATTTGATCAAGAATGATGAAAATAGATGAAAGTTGTAGCAAAAGGCTTCTTGAAGTTGGATATTATCAGAATAGTAGTGTATGTGAGATGCAGTGGAGATAAAAAAACATATCGGAATTATCTTTGTGTTAGATTAGCCACTTTTCGGATAATGCCTAATAAACTCTTCAATGGTAAATAAGGGATTCATCTAAAGTAGAGATGCTCTAAAAGACAATACTTCATTAACTAGTAGAGGAATTCCTGGAAAAAAAAGGATAAGATACAATGGGTCAAAGAAAGAGATAGGGAAGTACAGAAGTTTTTCATTCTACGTGGAAGGCATGAGGAAAGCAATGCTTATTAAAAATTCATGAGACGTGGAGGAACGATATGTTATAACTCAAACATAGGAGAGGAAGTGTTAATGTAGGGAAAAAATTTAAAGAGGGGGTCAATGATATGAGGATCAAGCACATGCTCGAAAGAGATAACTATGAAATAAAATATTGAAATAACAAGAGAGACTACAGAAGGAAAGAGACTTAAGGAAGCACTGTTCAATTTGAAATAAAGAGAACACATGTGGCCTATATGGATTTTCAGAAGAGCTTTTTTCAACTTGTTAGGAGGAAATATAAAACGAAAGATTAATCGTTGATGGTGTGATGGTTATTTTTCGGGTGGGAAATACCAATATTTCTCAAACGAATGCAGTTCTAAACTAGAGAAGGTCAAAACTTTTTAGATTTACGACCCCATCAGATTGAGCTCTTTTGCCTAATAAGATTTTCAAAGGTATGACATGAACAAATAATTAAGGCTCTGCCTATAATATCTCTAAGAAGCAGTGAGGGTTTATGAAAGGAAAAGTATTATGAAAATGCATTTGACAAGGGAAAAAGAAAATAAGAGACATGAACAAGAGGAATGAATACCATAGTGTTGTACGGAAGTTGGACATGCCTGAAGTGTATAATAGGGTGTCAGAGATATTTGTTGTTCACGTTCTGAGCAGATTTGAGTTTATAAGGGATTGATTTATTTGGTGTGAATATTAATATCTAATAATGAGTATCCGTGTTATAGTCGTTCATGTTTTTTTTTTTCAATCTTATTGGGATGAAGTAAGGATCCCTACTCCCCCACTTTGTTCCTCATAGCCAACGGAGTATTACCGAAACGTGTCAATAGGCTAAATACGGATTCAAAATTCAAGAAACCTCCTACTTGTCTACGTTTCCCTCCAGTAACGGCAAATCTCACCCCTCGTTGTCCCCTGACGCCACCTTCGTATTAGAATGACTAAAAAAAGTTAGAGAGATGTAATTCATTTTTCTTAGCAGATGAATGCAATAGTTTGTTCATCGGCATAACAGTTATGAAAAAAAATAATAAAGAATTCCGCAGAGATATGACTATTGTGTAAGAGTAGCTCATATACTACAAACCGAACAAAAGGTTATGTATATCTGATGAAAATGAAAAAAAAAGGTTCTCTTATTCTCTTCAAGGGATTAAAAGAACAATTTTGGAGTATCACAAGGTGTCTTTCTTAATATGTATCTTGGATGCCCAATTTTTATGGGAGGAAATAGAAGTCATATTTTGAAGAGCTGATAAAGAAAGTTGCCAAAAGAGTGATGGGGTGGAAAAATCGTCTTTTGACTTATAGAAAAGGCATGTTTAATAGCTCATGTTTTACAATCCATGATTATTTATCTTATATGTGCTATGAATCCTCCTAAGGGCATAATAAATCAGATTCATAAGATTATGGTGATGTTTTTTTGGGGTCACATAGGAGGAGTAAAAGGGAAACCACGAAATGTCATGGGAAAAACAATTTGCTATTCAGAATCACAAGGAGGAGTGGGTTTTAGATCGATGCATGATGTACCGATGCTCTATTGCTTAAATTATGAGGCTTACTAAGAAAATCAACTAAGTCTTTGTTGGAGTGATTTATGTGAAACAAACGTTGTAAAAAATGGCATCCAATAATGAAACAAAAGAATGAGACATCTATCGCGAAACCACATGATTGGAAAAAAACAAGGCGTAAGTACTATTTGGAAAAAAGGACAAAAAGTGGAAGGAGGAGCTGGGGTGAAAATATTGTTATTCGAAGATTAAGCGGGTTAAACGGAAACTCCTACATATAATTCTGAAGAATTGTTGATTCCCCTTGTTGAGGTCATTCTTCGGTATGAATACATAAGATTCGGATAAATCTTGGACGATGGGCAATTAAAAGGGTTTTTTTCAGTTCAAACCAGCTTGGATTATTAAATAGAGAAAGAAAAAGGAGAAGGAGGATGGAAACAATGATAGATTTGGATGAAAAAACTGTCTTTACGATTAATTTCTTTAGATTGGAGGGCCGTTTTTTGTAATGTGTTGTAAAGGGCGGATTGCCACAGCTACACCATTAAGGGAGAATTGAGAATAAATTTCTCTTGATCTTTGTGTTATGAGGAACACAACAAATGGGGGAAAAGTCAAATCTTTTTCGAACATTAAATTATCCAAAAGCTTTATAGGAAGTGTTTGCTTCATGAGTAGGGTCTGGAAACAGAAGGCAGAGAAATGAAGGAAAGAAATTTGATGCAGATTGATCAAGAGATAGTGGTATGTGACAGCTCCTACAAGAACTCAAAGCATATTTTAGCGTTAGTCAGCTTACTCATTATGTGGAAATTGTGAAGACAAGAAAGGAACCATATTAAGAATGGAGGTTAGTTCTACCTTTGAGAGTAATAAAACAAATATGGGAAATGAGAATTTAATGTTGGTGCATAGTTAACCATTCAAATTCAAAAACAAACTGGAAAATCTTGGCCCGCAACCCCAATAGTGCAAATAATAGACGCTTCTAAGTCAAGAATTACTTACTGATATACCAATGCAACGGTTACCCACGGCAGATCATAGAAAATTGTCATTAGATGGTTTGCATAAAGGAATCGGGGGTAGAGTGCATGTGTTTTCTGCATAAGAAACAACACTAGAGACCTTATCTTATGCGCAACGCAGGTGAAACTTGTATTGCAAGACAATGAGAAAGTGGAGGCACGAAGGCAGAGCAATAAAAGGAGGCCTTAAGGTGTAGTGCTATGAAAATAGTTTTAGAACATGGTTAGTGAAAGGATGCAGCTCAATCTAAGAACATAATTCAAAAGAACAATAGATAGAACATTCTGTTTAAAAACCACGTGACACTCACAATCAGGTTCTTACTCTGGAAGGCCAAAGGTTGCAAACATAATAATTACATAAGATAACTCCCACAATGGGGGATCATTACACCTAAATTACGAAGCTCTAGTTTAATTACATTAGCATGCAAATAATTTTCAACCAAACAGAGGGTACAACACTATCTAACAAGAGAGAGGAGGGTTAGCTCGAAACAAAAGTAAAAGGCGCTTTAAGACAAATTCACTCCGAAAGTTCAAAGGACGAAGAAAGAAATTAAAGCCGGGTCAGATCTAAAGGGGTGGTGAAATCCAAAAGAAGGAGAGGAGGAACCTGTGTTCTTATTGCACACTCCGGATAGCTACCTCCAATATTTCCACATTCTAGTGTACTTCACTTCACAAACAAAAGGCCATTAAGATGAAATATCAAAAAATGGATAAAAAAAAAAAAAAGAGCGCAAAACAAAGGACAGATTAAGAAGAGTTACCTTCTATAGTGAATCTAGCGACCGGAAAAGACAAGTGGAGTAGAGGGGAGTAAGACAGGAACCAAAGCCATAGGAGAATGACGACGAAGGGGGAGGTACTAAAGATCGCCGAATATGAGCATATGGTACCGACAAAGGATAACAAGGAAGTGAGAATGAGGCGGAAGTTATAGGGTGTACTTTTGGGCTGGATAGAATTTGTTTGCATTTTATTTCTTATTGGGGCCATTTTGCCAGACCTATTTTGCTTGTCAATTTATAATGGTCACGGGCCCAACAAAAATTTGATTAAAAAAAATTGCGAGGATATGATCAGAAGTATGGATAATTTCTATGTATTATTGTTCCTACAATATCTAGTTGTAAATTATTTCATCTTTATTTTAAGGATTTTAATTGTAGATTTAATTTTTATTGCTGAAGTTGTTGAAACGAAACATTTAGTATCAGGTATAGATATGATATTTTACTGGTAGGTTTATATATAATAGAGCCAAAGTTCCAACGATTATAAATCAAATTGTATCTAGTGTACACCTTTTTGGATAATATTGATGAAAATCCCCCCCATTGAACACCCATAAATGTTCTTTCTCAATTTATCACTCAAATTAGAAAATCTTAAACTTTTCGGGGGGAGTAGCAACCAAATTATAATTGGACTACTAAATAATGGGTATTTTTATTGAAAGATAAAAGTTTGGGTAATTTTGAATTTGTTAAAATTCTTCAAGTAGTTTAGAAATTAGGCTCGAATACTAGTTTTTCTTTCTTCTAGTATTTAGGAAACTTGGATGCGTTAGCAAATTGTCCAAGTTATATGACAAAACACCACTTCCCAAGATTTTCCAAGTATTGCTTAGGCCCACAAACAGTTTTCAAGATTCTTTTCTGAAAAATAAATATTTTTTCACCGCTATAAATAGAATTTATTTTTAAACACACAGAATAACGAATTTTTCTTGAACATAAATAATGATATTGGGATATGTGTTGCATGTGAAGGATCTTTCTCAAATCATGGAAAAACATTTCTTTAATTAGTGGTATAATTATATGTAATATTTAAAAGTGTATATATATATAGTATAATATATTTATACCTCTATGTGTATCCATGTTACATTTTTTCTTATTATTTAGATTAATTCCTATTATTGTTAAACAAATTTGAAATATAGTGTTAACAAGTAATGCTCATCAAAAGTCCTTGTTATTCCACCACAAAATTTTCATGCCTTTGCGCTTCTAAATTTTCACAATATTATTTTTCACTTTTGAATAAATAAATATACTTTTCTAAAATTCAAAAATGGAATGCCAAACGCCCCTAATTAAGGGAGAGACAGACGAGGCGAAAAATCCCTTGAAGGTTGCATTAATTCTGCACTATTATGGTTTAATCAAGAATTTCCCAATTATAATTTGTTAAAACATTAAATGGTCATATTATGTTTTAAAATCTGGTGTCAAGCTCAATATGAGTGGTAAATAAGTCTAATCAAGCTATACGCTTAATAAACTTACCGAACAAAAAAACACCAAAAAATAGGTAAAATTATAAAGTAACTAGATGACGGTATATATTATGTTTAAACTAGTGTGTAAAGTGGCAATATGATACAAAATACATAATTTTAAAACAATTATACACCATAGTTTATCAAGGAATTTACATTATTTTGTAGAACCAATTAATTAGATTGTGACATGTTATTTAACACTGTTTTCAG